>WBZZ01007015.1:62500-87500 GCA_019918135.1 Paulinella micropora | reverse complement strand
GCCCGTTAGATTCTCCTCTGCACGACGTCTCGACTTCACTAACTATTAATAGTTTTCGATTTCGTCCAGGAATGACTTCAAACGATTTAATCAAAGTTTTTACGACAATTAGCATTTTCCCCCTCTCTACAATACTGTCTCTGTGCCTGGTGATGCCGGCCGGCATCACTTTTTAGTGACTGGTTTTCAAAAAACTCTTCCGAGACAACCGGTGCTGATTTTGTAAAACTCTAGAAAAATATTAAAAAAGTATCTAGAAATCGATTGGTAAAATTTCTGCTCAGTCCTTTGAGTAGAAGTTATTTAAATAATTCGACAAGTGCTGACCCTCAGATTGGCTTTTTTCCACGTGAAGTCGTTGTGAGCAAAAAAGATGAAGGTGTGCAGCACCCTTTCGATCGCTGTTGCGAAGTTTGGCAGGGCCCGGCCTGGGCCAAGAAAAAATTTGATGATCCGACTTACCTTGACATTGGTACTTTGGTGACACTAAAAAAACGAGAATCCAAGAAAGAGAAAGCATTGGTTACAATGCGTTTTGATGCGAAGGATTATTATGTGTTTGAGAAGAATTGCAAACCATGCCCCTTGCAGGCAGGGGGGTTTTATAAGTTCATAAATCAGTGGTGACGGAGAAGAGGTGGAGAGGGAGGTTTCAGAGGACGAAGAGGAGGAGCAGGAGGAGCAGGAGCAAGAGCAGAAGGAGAATGAGAAGGAGCAGAAGGTGGAGGAGGAAAACGACGATGATGAGGAGGGGGGTGACGACGAAGGCACTCCTGTTTACAACCCCAGCCCTTACACACCCCAGCAAGTAGCTGAAGAGAAAGCAAAACTCATGTATAAGGGATTCAACTGGGTCTTGGGTCCTCAGACCGTGGACCCGAGCAGCGATCGACCTCGCCACAAGGCGAGGTCGTCGATGGATCAAAAATTTGACATCGACCCCACCCTGTACATACTCAAATTTCTCCCTCTGTTGACTTTTATTTATCTATGCCAGCAGCATGACAACTCCTCGAGACTTCCTCTTTCTGTTCCCCACCTTTTTTTGAAATTATGTTATAAACTTGCAGAGAGATTGAAAAGAGAATATAAAATTTCTAGTATAGTTTTTGATGCTGCTTTTTTCTTAATCATGGTGTCCGGGCCACTTTGCTACCGTTTTTTGCGTCATTTGTAATTTTTTTTTTAATTTGTAATTTTTTTTTTTTTTTTTGTATCAACTGCAGGCACTTTACGCATGTTTTCCCTACTGAGATGTTGCCAACTATACTCAACCTCACTTCCGTGGAGCTCGCAAAAGATCCACCCCCCCGTATGAGATCCCCCCTTACAGAGGATGAGTTTTGGGCGTTTTTAGGCCTCCTAATTCGTATATCATTAGCAGATAGGGGCCGCAGGAGGTGTCACTGGGTTAAGGTAAGTGAAGTGGGCACAGACGGCCTGCCGGGGGATGACTTTGGTAAGTTTATGGCCCTCAATCGGTTCGATGCTATTTTCAGATGTTTGACATTTGGCCCCCCCTCATCAGACACTGACCCGTTTCTCCCCATTCGTGCTTTTGCTGAGGCAGTTGGCAAGAAGGCAGAGCAATCCATAGTGCCAGGACTTATTGCTGTTGATGAAAGCATGGGGCAGTATACAGGAGATAAAATGCCTGGCAAAATGGTTGTCCCCAGGAAGCCGATCCCTGTTGGGAGGGAGTATCATACAGCCTGTGACGTGGAATCGGGCATCTGTATCGCAATGGAGATGGTTGAGGGGCAAGTGAGAGATCGATAAAAAGAGTTTGCGGCTGCTCTGGGGGTTACTACTGCAACTACGCTTAGGTTGACGAAGCCGTGGTGGGGAACGGGCCGCATCTTTGTCGGTGATTCGTGGTTTGCCTCTGTCAAAACAACCATGGAGATGAAGAAAAGGGGATGTGATTTTGTGGGCATGGTTTAGACTGCGCACTCAGGGTTTCCAGTGATGTTACTTCATAGCTCAAGGGCGGGGCCAAGGGGGATTTAGCCTCAGCTACATGCGAAAAGGATGGGGTTAAGCTGCTCGCAGTCAACCAAAACGATCATAATCACCAGCAGATTATAGCTACTTGCTCTACTACTTTGGTGGGTAAACCTCGGAATGCGCGTTTTTCTCACTCACAGCCACAAGTCCCGCGCTGCCAGGCCGTAGCTTTGTATTATTCAGCTTTTAACGCAGTCGATATGTTCAATGCCGCTCGCCACGGGTCCAATTTTCTCAACCTCTCTGTTGCCACCCATGATTGAACTAAGGTAGATTTCTTGATTTTGATTGACTTCATTCTCACCAACGCGTACAGGCATTATCTCAAATTTTCTGTCACTGTTTTGGCCAACCTTAATCTAATGAAAGGTGATGGCAGGCCGGGCTATTTCAAATCCTTGGTCGCGAAAGGGCTGTTAAGGAAGGTCGATGAGGCTGAAATAGATGCTATTCTTGCCCTTCCCCGTGTGGCAGAAGTTAGTATCGACCCCAACCCACTCTCATGCGTGCTTCTGTCCAATGACCGTTCAGGGAGATAAGGTTAAGAAGAAGCGGGAGGCAGGTGACGCCTTCCCTGGTAGTACGGAGAGGGCGAAGAGACGTAGATGCCGTGTGTGCCTGTATGCGTACGCAGAGAAGAAGGTGAATTTTACTAAGTATCACTGCGCGACCTGTGGACCAAACATGCCTCTATGTTACTCTAAAGGACGTACGTGTCACGCCTGGCATAAACAGCACGGCAAGCCCCTCTCCAAGAAGCGGAAACACGCTTACGCATCCTCTCAAAGACAGTGATGCCACGCGGCATCAGCCTAAAAATGACTATGACTCAAGTGTGAGTCGGACACTGTTAGAAGTTAGATTTCAATAATTATAATAAATTTTCATTGATTTTGATACCGGAAATCAAAGGTTTAATATTAATATTGAAAAAAATATTTAAAAAATTTTAACCACTTGAAACAACTTGAAATATTGATGCCGCCCGGCATCCAGACACAGGCACATAGACAATACTGCCTTTTCCCTCGATTTCCCGAAAAACGCACGTTACGGTAAATTTGTGGAGTCGGCGGGACACGCAGTCCGAGTCAAGAGAACGGAAAATAATATTTGCCGCACAATCCTGCACTTCCGAGTCACGTCTGACTGTGAAAGACTTTTCCAAAAGCAAATTTCGCCGCCGGACACTGGCACTTGAACCTACAACTTCGACTTGAAGCCCTCCTTCAAGTGCTACACCAGCATTTTCCACTGGACAAGAGTGTTCGTACTTTAGTTTTACTTAGAGTTTTGAATGATATTCATACAGACACATCACCTAGCGCCACAGCCCCGAACCGCCAAAGCTTTGAATTCACCGTTACACTTAGGGTGATATTTGGGAAGCTACCCCTCGTGGAACCTTTACCGATCCCTTTCAGGATCTATCCTGGCTACCTAGCAAGACTATCACGCAGTATGGAAACGCACTTTAATAACTCATATATATAGAAGAACTGATTCTTTGACTTCCACGTCACAAACTGACTAACTTAGGTGCTGGTCTGTCGCATTTTCATTTAACATTGGTGTTATTGACTGTCCGGCCTATTGACAAATCAACTATCCAAGTAACAGTGAATTAAATTGAAATAGCTATGACTAACGCTCCCCCTTAGTTATTTGTCAATATCATAACTACTGGCATAAATATCTTATCGTTCTTAAGCAAATGAAAAATTTGCAAGCGCGCTTCCCGTAAGGGGTATCAAAAGACACGAAAAACTATATATATAGAAATGTTAGGGTTGCAAGTAAACAAGTGAAAAGAAAGAAAAGCGAGCTGTATGCGTTAAAATGAAGTTGTCAATCGATTCCGGCCACCGGCTGCCGAAAATATCTGGTGGGCCCGCCACTGGCCACCCGAGTCCCAGAGTGTCACGGCATTCTCGCCCCAGCGGCCTCGATCCCACGATCCGATCGCGAACGGCCTCGATCCTACGATCCTATCGCCAACGCGCGTCCAGCTCAGCACCTATAGAAATATCACTCGCACAGCAAAGAGAAACAAAACACAAAACAATGGTGAAACACCCATAATCATTTCGGGGTACTCGGAATGTCAACCATAAATTTGTTGAGCAAATAATGAAACTGCTCGCGCGGTAACGGTTTAGTAAGTAAATCACCTATCTGCTTTTTAGTTCCTACCTTTATAAACTTAATCTCTCCATCTCTCTGAAGGTGATGAATGAAGTGTAATTCGAGAGGCACATGGTTGGTGCGGGGTCCGGATAATCCTCTCTCACCCGCGAGAATTGTTTGCGAGTTATCCTCGAAAATTTCAACTGCACCTTTTTGTGGAATTCCGAGTTCCTGTCTGACAAGACCTATTGCTAGTCCTTCTCTTATACATTCAGCAGCAGCGTAAATTTCCGCGTCATTTGAACTAAGTGTTATCCTACTTTGTCTTTTTGAAAGCCATCCTATCGGGTCTCCTCCCCACAAGATTATATAACCCTTGCGAGACTTACCCGTTTTTAAAGAAACTTTATGAGCGGCATCAGGCCACAACGTGACTTTAGGGTAGGTCTCTTGAACGGATTTTGGCCCTTGAAAAGCTAAACCGCGAATAGACTTGATTAAATAGCGTATAATTCTGCCTAACATAGCATAAGTTACCCCTTTATCTATGGTTTGCATGACGCTTGCAGCATTAAGAGCTTGTTCGATATCTGGTCTTGTCATTTTGGCTAATAAAGCAACCTGCCTACTATACTCGGAATAGACATTTTACGCAAAGCAGCATCTTCCGACATTGCTTCCGGTGTTTGGTTTACCGCAGGGGTACTGACCGGACGAGAATTTGCGTATTCTGTCTCACGTAAAATTTGCAACTGGTACTTTCTCTGGTGCAAAACGATTCTGTCTTTCTCATGCACTATCTCTATACCTTTGAATTCTTTTGTGACTCCTAGCCTTTTTAGTGGGTAGTACCGTTCTAACGCAGACGCGAATTTATCATAAGCTTCTTTGCTAGGTGCGGAAAATATCAAATCATCCACGTGTCAAATACTCCCATTATAGCTTCTTTTATAGGCTTGTCTTTCTCTACGAACATGCATAAGTCGGAGTCTAACAACCTAAATCCTAGCTTTACTAACTTAAGAGCTTAGTATGCCATACCACCTTCTACCTGCCTGTGGCGCACCATACAACGCGCCATCAACACGCAATATCATCCCCTCTTTGCCCTCTCTATCCATTGCATCAGGTGGGTAGGCAAATACCGGATCTTGCACACGGGCATTTAAGTAAGTATTTTTGAAATCAATTCCGTAAAGCTTATTACCATGCCAGGCAGTTAGTTTGGCAAGCATGAGCAGTGAGCGACGTGAGGCACAAGGAACAAACAACTGGTCAGGGTTAAAACTGACTCCTGTCTCTAACATGTCTCCTCTTAAAGCTAATCTAGACTTAACAAACTTCCTTCCTTTCTCGTCTATCTTTACTTTGTGAACCCAGGTGAGCCTAACCATCTTGCTAACACCAGCCTTTTTGGCTTCGCTATAGTTAACCCATGTGTATGTCTTAAAGTCCTTAAGAGACTGCATCTCCTTCTTCATGCCCTCTAACAACTCTTTCGTTGTCAATGCCTGCTCTGCTATCTCTTTAGGCACACGAATGTTAAAATAAAGCAAAAGCTCATTTGGTTCATTCATTCATCTGTCATAACATAACGTAGCACTCTCCAACTCTCCAGCAGGCAATACGGACTCCTTCTCACTTACCTTGTACTTATTAATCTCAGAATCTAGCATCTTTTCTAGTCTGTCCTCAAATTGAACAAAGTGAGATGGCTTAGGTTGTTTTCTAACTTTTAACCTCTCTTTGGGGGCACACTTCTGCTTCACTATGCCTGTGCGCACTTTACTCTCCCAGCCCTCTCCGTATGTCTTCTCTGCCCACTCGTCTCCCCACTCTCTTGCAAGGACTCTCACTCTCACTCACTCTAGTTCCTGAACCTCAACTACTTTTTCTTTTCGTTTTAGTTCACTATGCGGTCGTGATAGTGGTTCTTGTGCTTGTGGTGGTTGTTGTTGTGCCTCCTGTCGTCTTATTCTTTTTCCTTCATGAACTATGTTTGCTTCTGTGATCTTGTCACTCTGCTCCCATGTTCTTCCTTTACTAGGCTGCTCACTCTCTTCATATGCTCTCTCGTGTTGTGCTTGAGGGTCAGATGCATCTGCGTGTGCATGTCCTAGTCCTGTGTTGGTTGTCTGTGGGGTTGTGTCGGTGGGATGGGGTGCAGCTGTCGGTGTGGTGTCGATGTCCTGTGTAGAAAAGGTATCTTGTGTTTGTGTGTGTTTGTGATCTAAGCTGACTCCCCCTGTGTCCCCTCCATACCCCCCCTGTCCTTGTTGACTATCTGACTGACTAACATCATCGACATGGTCATATGTGTCGTCATCGTCATGAGTCTGTGTCGTGTCCTCTTGTGTGTGGGTGGTGGTGACTGTGGTGGTGGTGGGTGTGGAGTGTGTTTGTTCAACATCGACATCCTTACTCTCACTCTCCACCTCAGCTACATCCTCATCCCACTTGACTGTTCTTTCTGGATGTGCTTCCTTCCCTATCACGTACGGGTTAAACGGCACGTTTCTAACTCCTGTAATCACTTTTCTACCGTCCCACACTCTATATAACTCTCTAAATAAGTCATACCCTACTAGCATAACTTTCTTTCCTCTAAACTGTCCCTTTCTACCTTTGCCTGTGTACATTACCCCCATGCATCCTATTGGTCTAAGGTGTCTCAAAAACGGTTTCCTTCCTAATAACTGTTCATATGGGGACATCCCTTTCCTAGGCCCTTGGGTGGCAGGCAATATGTTATGTAAAGTGGTTGCGAATGCTCCATCTCTGCCCAGAAAGAAATGGGCAGGTGGGCGTGGTAACGCATGGCTCTTGCGGCCCCAGCCGTAATGTCATTGGCTTTTTCAGCAATAGGGTTGCCATCTTTGTCCGTCGCCGACGTTTTCCAAATAAACTGACTAGGCTTCCACCACTCTATCACTTCTTTTGGGACATCAAACTCTTGATCACATCTTATTTCTTGTACTTTATTTCCTGTCTGTCTCTCATAAAATGCTACCGCCTGCTTAATGCAGTCAATAAATTCGTTCTTATGCGAAAGATAATAATCCTTAAGAAACAACGAGTAATCGTCCGTAACCGAAAATTTGTGTCTCTTACCGTGTATTGAGCGTGATGACCACGTTCCGGTGTCTATGTGTAATACTACTCCTGGCTTACTAGCTCTCTCTATCTTATTAACCTTAAACCTAGGCAACTATCATACAAGATTCACAAAACTCTACCTTCTTCTCATCTCCTACTAGCTTTATGCCCAATTCATTTGCTTGAGCTCTCATCTTCTTAATGCTATAGTGTCCACAAGCATAGTGGAACAAATCTATATCTACCTTTCTAATTGCACCAGGCTTGCGTGATACATTGCGGGGATAAGATGCATACAGCGTTACCTCCCCCGTTTTGCCCTCTGCCTGTCTACGCTCCTGTCTTTCTCTTTTTGGGTTTCCCTCCCCTTTTACCCCATTACACCCTTATTCTTATTATGTGGAGGTTCATAACGCTCATTGATGTCCAATGGGGTGTCAAACTCGTTGTCCCACCTATAAGGAGGGTCGACATGAGCCTACTTCTGACAAGCACGTATTTCTCCTCTAATCTGATGGGATGTTTTAGTATGACCAACTGTCCATTTTGATGGACGATAGACCGATGATGGATATAATCCATCCTGCCGGTCGACGCAATATTCACGGGTAACCTGGCATCAAGGAGCATAGGCTTTGATACCGTAATTGGTTTGCCGTGTCCATTGATACGCCTCACTCTTGCCGTCCCCTCCTGTCCTATCTCACACTCTCAATTACCTGTTACTAGCTTGACAGGGGGTACGGACTTGATGTCGTGTAATATCTCAGGGTTGCATGCAATGTCTCGGGACGACCCGCTATCCTGAACTATCGTATTCTTTCTATCTCGCCCCCCTTCCCCATCTAACACTAGTGCATAGTTCTGTTTGCTGTTCTTGTGTTGTGATGGTACTGGTGGCTGTGAGGTGTTGCTGTCTTGGGTCTCTGTTGGTGGGGATAGTGTCGCGCGAGCTGCGTGCTCAACATACACTCCCTCTATCGCTCTCACCACATCTGTCAAGAACTCATCTACCACGAACTTCCCTTCACTCACTCTTTTTACCTCACTACTGCTTTCTCTAATGCATGTTGACGTGAGTTGTTGAGCGAGCTGTGCTATGTCTTTGAAAGTAATGATGGATGGTGTGTTGGTGTGTGGCTGAGCTTGGGGTGTTGGACCTGGTCGTGGTGTTGGGGTTGCAGCAGTGCCTTCCCGCTGCTTCCTCTTGGCCTCCCCGGTCCCTACAACAACACTGGGCAGTCCGGCAGAAGCCGGACTCCCACTCACATCGTGAGTCTCCTTTTTGTGTTTCTGTAAATATCGCCCATCATTCCCTTTGCGTGTGAATTGCAGAAATTCCGTGTCTATGTCTTCATCATCCACACATGCAGCCATTGCCATATCATGTCTTACTTCATCAGAGCATCGAAAGTCATTGTCATCATCATACTCTTCCATCTCTTCTTCATCTTCTTCCTCCTCACTACTCTCTCTCTCTCTCTCTGCATTGGCGTGTCGTCTGTCTGCGTGACGTGTGTGTGTAGTGTGGTGTGAGGTGTTTGTGTGGTGGAGGTGTGTTTTTGCGGTGCTGCCCCTAGACGCTTACTCCCCCCTCAATTCCCCTTTCGCTTTATTCTGCTCACTCTCTCCCTCCCTCTGTGGAGTTTGGTCAGTGAATGTGGCAGTGAGGTTGTGTGGTATGACTATCCCTCTCGCTTTTGCATCATCTCTCAAACCTCTCTCGTCTGGATAATAAGGGGATTTAGGAGGACGGAGGTCTGGGCTGACAGCTAAGTCAAGCAAGGGGTATTCTTTGTCTTGCTTTTTGGCATGGTACCCGCAAAATAGACCATAGTTCAAACGAGAAGCTTGCGCAGCATTAGGTCCCCGCTTGTCTTTCTCAAGGGAGATCTGACAAGGACTATTCTTTTTGTTTTTCCCGTGACAAATAAGGGACCTCGGGCTGTCTCGTGAATACCTTGCAATGGTTGTTTGAGGTGTTTTTGGGGCTGAGTTTTGACGCCGTGGGGTGTCAGTGGAAATGCCCTTGGTTAGCTGACTGTGAGAGCATGAGATTGGCGTGGCGGAGGGATTCCCTCCGTCATTTTGACTAGTTTGATTTGTTGACAGGGGATGAACACCTGGCTCAGTCTGGGGTTCCCCAGACTCGACATTCGCTTTCTCCCTGCCTCTCTCTTTGTCAGGGGTTTCCCCAGTTTCGTCTAGGACATCTCCCCCCATGAAAACGAGTAAAGCGTCACTATCTGTTTCGGTGTCCCCTTCTTGTTCTTGTTCTTCCTCTCTCATGAGGTTCACATCTTTACGAGACTTTTTGTTCTTTGTGTTTTGAGGTTTTCCCTTTTTCTTCTTATTGTAGTTTTTGTCTTCGCTCACTTGACTTTTCTTACGGGGTTTCTTTGCTGGGCAATACTTTTTCGTGTGGCCTTTCTCGTTGCATTCAAAACAAGTGAACTTGAGCCACCACTCCTCCTTCTTCTTGAACTTTCTGTACTTGCCCTTACCCCCTTCCCCCTCATCTCCCTGATAATCTAGCAAGAGGTTTGTCTCTCTCTTCTGCCTCGTGTGCTTGTCAGGCCTTTCCTTTCTTCTCTTCTCCCTTCCACTTATCCTTTTTCCACAACGCCCATGTTTCTCTCGCACTATTGACTAGATCATCAAATCCGGGTCTTAGGTTGGGTAGGTTGAAGTGAAGTGCTTTGAAACTCTCTCCATATGCGGGGTGTCTTGCAAGCTTAGCAAGCAGGGCTCTCACTAGGTCATCTTCATCAAAGGGATGAGTTCTATGATCTCTACCTCTCCTTTCATGGCAACATAGTCATTCAACCATGCATCAACATTTTGTCCGGGTTTGGGGCACAAGTTTTCGAAAATTTGTGCTTTAATGTTTTTGCTGAACCCGGAGATTGAACCGAACTTGGCCCTAACTGCCTCTATCAGCTCTATTGGGCCAGTCACTGTCTTAGTGCGCTCGAACAACAACAGGGTGAGAAAAAGCAACAGACAGAATGAGTTGTAGTGTTCGCATGCGTTCATAATGTCTCTTCTCTTTCTGTATCACTTTCACTCTTAGTGTGTGTGCTCGTTTCGACTGTTTTCTTCTCTCGCGTTTCAGTTTCTTAGCTCTTTTCTCTCTCCACTGTTTCTTCTGTTCGTCAGACAGCTTTGCCCATTCTTTCGGTTTGTCTTCAGCAGATGATTTGCCTTCTTCCTTTTTCGTTTTGGGTCTTTGTCTACCCCCGTCTGAGACACTGCCATCCTTGGGGTGGGCCGGTATGACTAAATACTACTATTATTATTAATAAAATTGTCCATCATGTGCTCCCCCTATTTAGTCGGGAATAACGGCCCCATCTACCTTATCGTTGGTAGGATAACTGCGTTTACTATTTGTCATTACTTTGTGACTGGTAAGTAATTTGTTCGTATAGTCGAATGACTGTATAGTTCTAGGAGGTCAATATTAATAATTCTGCCTGCAGGTCAACGATTATCCTCACTAAGTCGAACCTGAACACCTCAGTGAGTATATCGGCATGGCATAATTGGTGCATTAAATTTGGTTCATCTCGGCTGTGCAATACATGGCCACCTAGCTTCCTACGGCTCGACGTCAGCTCCCCGATATCAACGCATCGCTACTGCGCCTCAATTGTCTCAGTCCCGCTTCCGCATCCCGATATCCGGCCCCGGCTGATATCCGTTTACAATGCGCTACACATCGACTCACTTCTTTTTCATCTTTCTCTTAGGTTTAAAGAGATCCATCTTTTTCTTTTCTCCTTTTCCTTTTTTTCTGAGACAAATCACTGACTAATCGTTAGTCACTCATTCTGTACGCAACTCTACTCAACCGTTAGGTCTGGGGGGGGGGGGGCTATCAGACTGATCACTTTAACGACCTGCCAAAACCACTACCGTTGACATTTTACTGTTTTTGACCAATCCGTTAGATTCTCCTCTGCACGACGTTTCGACTTCACTAACTAGTTTTCAATTTCGTCCAGGAATGATTTCAAACTATTTAATCAAAGTTTTTACAGTAATTACCATTTCCCCCCCCCCCTCTACTGCCCTTTCCCCCGATTTCTCGAAAAACCGCAAAATACGGTAAATTTGTGGACACGCAGTCAAGAGAAGTGAAAAATCATTTATTGCAGTGCCACGGAAGAGAAGCGCAATCTTGGTTTTTTACATCATGACTTAGAGAGACTTTCCCAAAGGAAAATCTCGGACTTCCGACTCTTGAACCAAGAACTTGGACTTCAAACCCTCCTTCAAGTGCTACACGTTCAACTTCAAGTGTCACGCAATATATACCAACTCACAATCTACGTTCAACCAAGATGATCGTACTTTGCAACCAAGTCTGCAAACAAGTAGAAATCTACGTAAATAAACGAAGTGACCTCTCAGCTATTTACTCACTGGTACTAATATTTCACCTACTCTTAGGAGTTAGGGCTTTCATATGTAGGTTCTAGTGGTGGTTAGAGCCCCCATCAACTTCGCAGCAGGTAAACTCATTCAATATTCAAGATTTTGAAGTGCTGTTTGCACAGAATTCAATGTTTTTATTGGGAATAGGTAGCCTGAGGTTTAGTCTTTCAGTGTATTAAAGGTATTGCTGTGTTCCAGAGTATGTTCTGAATTTTGACAAACTAATTTTCGACCTTTGTTTTCCTAGTTTTTGTTTTGTACCGTACTTCTCTGCAAAAACCCTCTGGCAGGATTGCTCAACATAGCATTTTAATTCAGTTGTGCACTTGTGTATAAAAATGAGTGCAGAGTGGGTTTTGCAAACAGCATTTTTCAGTTAAAAACACCATACTTGCTATGTCTTGAAAAGTGAAAATTGGAGTCGACAATAAGGATTTCAAGAACAGAGCTACTCCTTTTTTCTAAAAAAACACTTGTGTCATGCTTGGTTTTGCTTAAAACGATGTGGTTTGAACATTTACCTGCTGCGATGCACTTGACCTCCGACATGATTTTGCTGGCGCAGGCACGTGAATTTCTGTGGCAATATTTGACAAAACCAAGCAAATTCCAGGAGAGGAAACTAAAAAAATTTCAAAAAAATATAAGTTGACTAAACAGGCCTATCGACATACGTAGCCTTTGAAGTGAAGGCTGCACTAAATTTTTTTTTATTTGACTGTTTTTGCGGGGTCGAGATAGCAAAGTTGCAGCCATAGAGACTTTTAATAAGAGTTCGTTGTGTAATTATCCCTTGGGGTTGTATCCAAACTCACAGAAGCTGGCCGGGATTGGGGGCGGGTGAAGTTGTTCAAGTTGTTCGTATTAATAATGAAAGATGCGATTAAAAATAGATGGCAGCTGAGGCTTCCGCACGTTCCACCCCAGGTGTTTGTTCGCAGCCTTCCGCACGCCAAAGAGTCCACCTGTTTTGGTGACAGCCTACCGCAATTTCACCAGTTCGTTTGTTCTATGCCAGGGTAGCCTTCCACACGCCACGAAAAACATCTTCTCCTCCTTCTCCTCCTTCTCCTTCATCTTCTTTTTCTTTTTCTTCTTCTAGATCTTCTTCTTCTTCTTCTTCTTCTTCCCCTACTACTACTACTCTTGTTCTGTTCCTCTTCCTCCTTTTACTTCCTTGGAAATGGATTTGCTTTTTATCATTCGAGTCTGTCTTCTCAATGATGGACTCTCTGAAAAAACTATTAGTAGTGAGTAAAGTCTATCAGACGCTACGTTCACGCTTCAAGGCTTCATAACAAGTGTTAGACTACCTTACTAATCCGGAGTAAAAGCTAAGTAGTTAATACTATCGTATGCAGTTTAAACTTTATTAGAAGAACGCGCCAAGACAAAGAGCGAGTACGAGTTAGGCTGGACACAAGTAATGGCTCTTACGACACGCATTACATAATACATTGCCGGGTCGTACTGTCTAACCTAATTAATATATTAATGGAAAATTTCGAATTCATAACCGTTACGCTTTCACTCAGCAGTAGCACACTGATAACCCAGCGTGTACATATATCATAGTCGAATCGGCCTGTTTTTTTTGTTTATTAGATCGAAATTGATATAAAGACCGCGGCTTTATTTTGTTACAAATGTAAATTTTATAACTGTATTAATATGATTCAAGAGTCAAACTAATACTGCTTTGGAGTTGTGTTTATATTAATACAGTCAGTGCGCTGGTAGTTGATAAAGGTGACATTTCAAATACAGTAAGGAATAAATATGTTATTGATGTTATTCAGCCTATGGTCAAATTACATTTATAATTTAATAATTATAAAATAGTAGAATCAGTAGTAGCAGTAGTAGTTGGTGTGTGTGTGTGTTGGGAGTAGTAGCAGTAGTAGTAGTAGTAAGTTTAGTAGTAGAGTAGGAGGATTAGTAGACTGGTGTAGGAGCATTAGTTTTTGTAGTAGTAGCAGTGTAGTAGTAGTAAGTGTAGTAGTAGAGTAGGAGGATTAGTAGACTGATGTAGGAGCATTAGTTTTCGTAGTAGTAGCAGTGTAGTAGTAGTAGGAGTAGTGGGAGGAATAGTAGTAGTTAGTAGGAAGAGTAGTGTAGTAGTAGTAAGAGAAGGAATACTTGCAGTAGCAGTAGTATGTCAAGAACAAATAGTATTACTATTGAAATAAAAGCATCATTATAATTTTTTCTCCTTCTCTAAAAACACTTCCGATCAGTAAATACATTGTCTTTTAATAACATACCCTTGTTTTCAATCAGTTACCTTAATATAGTACTAGGGGGCCAGTCCTAATAACTATATCCAAAGCCGGTGTGAGTGAACACGACCATGCGATAAACCGACACAAGTAGAGACGGACCGTGCTGGTATGACGATATTAAATATATCCAAAGAAAAAATATTTAATATGTCTACTATGAGAACATTTATTGAGAACATCACCCTGGATACTTGAAGCAGGGTCGTACCAGGGACACCATCGCTAAACTCACAAGCGATCCCCTTCTACGGTGTCGTATCCATTTGCCGATTAACCTTCGCACTCATATGTTGCGATAAAAATGCCAAGTAACAACAATGGTATAAAAATATTTTAATAAGACATGATCTGACATGGGCACTATGAGATTAATCCACATGCAGCTTTCAATGTCCGACGCGTGATAAAAGAAAAAAATATCACTTACTGCCTTCGTCGCCTTGCGCGAACCCCTTTGCCAGGTGGCGGGCCGCCAACAAAGTCAAGTCAAACTTTGACTCCTCAAGAATGTCCCATATTTTGTTAGGGATGGCGCCCAATAATAAGTCAAAAGGAATGTCAAGCACTCCCCTAGGTAGTGACTGAATAGTCCACGCAGTGTGGTCTTTGTCTCGAGGGGTAATAGTATCATCCCAAGTCTCGAGATCTTTCGCGTCTTTGTATACTGGTAAATATTGTCTAGCTTTTGGATCCTCAACAGGGTCCATGCTTCTCCAGAAATGGAGTACCGGTTGTATCGTTTTTGCTGCTGAGGATCTCTTCGATATCCGCGCTGCCCGTGTAGTCTGCGGGACCGCCACAGCTCGCATGAGATAAAGATCTGAGAGAGTGTCATCGGCAACATGAGATTCTGCCGGTCTCAACAGATAAAAAGCGTCTCGGACCCACTTGATGGTCGCAACATTACCCGCGTTTGGGTTAGTGTCCTTCTCTTCTCCTCCATGGACATCCGTCGCTCGCGTCGATCTCGCCACCTTCCTCGGTTGGCCGAAGATAAGGTCATTTTGCGCTCTCCTCCTCTGAGCCTCCGTGAACTTCTCCTTTGTACCGCCGCGGATTATGGGGGCCTTAGACTGAGTCCCCGCCGCGCTTTGCGGTTTGAGTCTTCCTTGCTCTCCTTCTCTGTCTCCTCCTTCTCCGAGACAGGTGCCCGATAGGCATTCTCCTCCTCTAAGGTATCCTCCTTACTGATAGGTGGTACCTCTTTGAAATCCTCCTTCATCCGTTTCAACGCCTCCTCAACGGATTCATCCTCGAGTAAGAAGGGGTCATATTTGATCAGCCTTCGAACATTCACAATTTGCACCTTCCCTCTACCCCTGATCTTATAGTTCAGAGGTCCCATCTGCTCCATAATCTGGTATGGCCCTTTCCAGTGGGTAAACAGCTTAGAGCTAACCCCCTTGGGTACTTGAGGATGGTACAGGAGTACAATATCCCCAACCCGGAAACGGACTTGATCTAAGTGCGCTTGTCGCACTCCTTGTGCATCAGTCTTTCTGCGCTCCGCCTCCCTATGCGCCGCAACTATTTGCTCCGCCTCCATCTTCGCTCTTAGCCTCATCCCGAACAACTCATCCTCATCTGCCCAAGTGTCCTTTGGATGCAGAAGCGAGGTTGGGATATTAGGCTCTCGGCCGTAAACCAATTGATATGGCGAGACTGAGCTCCTGGCTCCTCCTAATGCCGATGAGGGTAGACAGTTCATTGCAAAGGCAAATGAAGGTGCTGCCTCCACCCAGGCTCTCTGATTCTCCTTCTTCATACAGTACATCTTAAGCGAGGCTTCGAGAGGTCTATGTACCCGCTCGATCTTGCCATTCGCTCTCGGGTTATAGGCAGTAACATATTGCCATTTCATCCCGTAGTACTTAGATAGTCTGTCGATGACTTCATTATTAAAGTCAGAACCTCGATCAGAACATATCTTTCTAGGCACTCCGATCTGCGAGACGATCCTGTCGATCAGAGCCTCCGCAGTTGTCTTGCCTGTAACGTCCTTAACAGGAACAACCCAGACATAATTGGTGGCTCGATCTATCGCAGTAAGAAGGTATTTGTACCCTTCGGCCGATTCGGGGAAAGGTCCCACATGATCTATGTGTAAGAATTCAAACATCCCGGCGTGTAACGGGAATGTACCGATCAGGCCGAAATTCACCTTCAACGGCGTCTTTGTGGTTTTGCATGGGATACATGCGTCTACTTCTCTGTCTATCTCCTCCTTCATTCCTTTCCACCAAAATCGCCTCGCTATGAACCAATGAGTTCTTTGTCGACCCGGATGTGCCAGTAAGGGGCAGTTATGGGCTGCAACATATATGAAGCGCCTCAACTTCTCCGGTACCCAGAGAGTCCATTTGTCAGGCTGTGATGCAAATTTGCCATGCTGGCCCTTGTACCACAATAGCCCATCTCTCCACGCCATCTCCTTCATTTGATCTTTGATCTGTGGAGTCTTTTTAAGCTCATTAGGGTTCTTGTATAACGTTATGAGCTCCTTGAACTCCGGATCCGTCGCCTGCTGCTGCCTCCATGCGGTAGGCGAGGCGATATGGATAGTACCGTCCTCCAACCTTACTCCTACCCTCTCCGGGTCTTCATCAAGCTCGCTTCGATTTTCCTGTGGAGGTTCAGTATAGACCTCAGTCGTCTCCTCCTCCTCTTTTATATTCGCCTTCGCATTCTCGTATGCCTCATAAGACCACTCAGCGTCTTCGAGAACATGCGCCTCACAGCATATGCCATGATCCGGGCCTTGAGGAATATATCGTAGACCCGTGCGGTCATATCGAACGCCTCTTGCCATCTGCATCGCCTCTATGTGGCTTACCTCGTACACCTTGTCCGTGGACAGATCTATCATTTCCACTGATGATACGAGAGCCGACACCTCCGACTGAAACTCTAGCCTAGAAAGGCTATCAGCGACTACGTTTCGCTTTCCCGGTAAATAGACCATCGTGAAATTGAAACATGACAATAAAGCTTGCCACCGCGCCAAACGGCCGGTTTGTTCATGATTCATCAACCAAAGAAGGTTGTGATGATCGGTCCTAACCGTGAATAGAGGTCCTCCCCATAGATATTCTCTGAGCCTCTTGAGAGCCCATACTACTGCCAACGCCTCTCTCTGTCGCGTGCAGTAATTTCGCTCCGCCGCATACAGCTTTCTACTAATAAACATGATCGGGCGCAACTTTTTCTCCTCATCTTCCTGTTGCAGCACCGCGCCAATCGCAAACTTAGATGCATCCGTGTCGACTACGAACGGCTTCGTAAAGTCGGGCATCATAAGTACTAATCCGCCGTCCTTGGGATCTTTGTAAATGAGATCTTTGAGCGTATTAAACGCCTGCAAAGCCTCCTCATCCCACTTCTCAAAGTCTCCAAAATCAATCATCTTCTCCAACTTAGCCCGAGTTGCACCCCAATCTGGTATGAACTGGCTGTAGTACTGTGCAATCGCAAGAAAAGAGTGTAACTCTGTGCGATTCTTTGGCAACTGTCTACTCATGATCTCCTCCCTCTTCTCGCGCGATATCGAGACTCTGTTATGAGAAATCTCGTAACCCAAATACGTCACACTTGTCTTTGCAAGCTGACATTTCTTTAAGTTGCATTTCAGGCCAAAAGCTCCGATGCGCCTGAAGACATCTGACAAGTGATCGATATGCTCTTCCATTGTGTTAGAGTATACGATAATGTCATCGATGTAACAAAATGCATATTCTCCCGCCTTCTGTCCTCTCCTTCTCATAAAACCATCCTCCGACTGGTCGTCATATTGACCACTCAACATCTTCTGCATCGCCTTCTGAAAGAGCCCCGGGGCCTGTTTGAGTCCCATCGGAAGCACCTTCCACTGGTATATTTCCATACCAACCACGAATGCAGTCAGCCATCTGGATTTCTCGTCCAGTGGTATCTGCCAGAAGCCGTTCTTAAGGTCAATGACCGAATAGAATTTAGCATTCCGCAGCACTCTTCTGCCCTCTTCTAAGGTCGGCAGAGGATTTCTCCCTTCCTCTAGCACCTGATTCACACGGGCATAATTGATCGTCAAACGCCATTCTCCTCCTGGCTTGGGGACGATTTTCGGTTGAGAGACAATTGGAGATGTAGATCTCTCAATAAAGTCCTCATTGAGCAACTGTCTCACGTTCTCCTCCGCTATCTTCGCCTCATGTATGCTCAAATTTGCCCTCCGCGGTGCCGGAGATGGCTCCGCACCCGGTATCTTGTAAATGACAGCAGTGAAGTCCTCTGACTTTACACCACCTGCCCGAGGAGGGTCGAAAATTTCTCTGTACGCCTCCATCTTAGCTTTGAGAAGCTCCTTCTCTCTCTCCGTACCCACTCCTTCTTGTAAAATTTTCCGCGCCGCCGCTTGGAAATCTTCCTCCGACATCTTCTTATGTTCTTTGAGGGGCGCTAAGTCCTCCTCCAAACTCAAATCTTCCTCGGACAAATCGTCCAGTCCCGTCCGTTCATACGTGACTGTGTCCGGCTCATCATCATGACCGAGTCCGACAAGCATATCAATAAGGTTCGCGTATTATATCGGAGCCTTACGGGTGTAGAAACCATCAAAGCATGTGAAAGCTTGAGGTATCAATTTCATCTTGTCCTGGGCTCTGAGCTTCCGCTTGTATGCACTGCTCTGCTCCCGAGACCCCGACAAGCCACCACTAACTGTTGCTTGCGAGAGGGAACCGGTATAGGATGATCAATAAGCCGGTCCCTTATCATCGCCTTCTCATTGTACGGCAGAATGACAGTATACGGCTTGTTACTCTCAAATAGAGTCCGTAGACACTTTTTCACTTCAGTTAATGAGCGCGGCCAGGTAGGCACATCGCCCCAAAAGTTCGTGATAAAAGTTTTAATGTCATCCTCTGGAGTATCGGGGATACGCCCCTTCCTCCTTGGCACAAACGCCTCTCTCTTTTTATCTGACATCTTTGCGTGGTAACAGTAGCCATTAGTAATATGGACATCTGCCCCACCACCTTCTGCGAATCTGGCCAACGACGGGCACTGTTTCGCAACACATATTATCTCCTCATTACGCGCTACGATTAAGTCATCAATAGACTTTTTGTCCCATGCGGGAATCGTAACCGTATACGCCTGCATCTCCGTCTCCCAATTGTCGGTCCAGGACAGTTCGTCCGGCACTGTGACATAGGGGTGTACATAGGCTTCAGTTGCCTCATGTACGAAGGCCAACCTTTTTCTCTCCGTTGCTAGACTCAGCTCAAAAGCCTCGCATGAGTCAGTAGCCGTCATCGGATTAATATCCTCCTTCTCTCCATTCTTCACTCCATAAATTACTCGCCGTGCGGCGCAATCGATCACTGCCCCCATCGTAGCCCATTGGTCATACGACAGCAGGATTGAACCGTGGTAATCGGGGACAACATAGAGGTCCGCACGATATACTCGACCGGATTTCAATTTGAAAATTAATGTGACGATGCACGTAATTTCCGTACGGCTGCCTACCCCTTTTAGAGTCCCCTTTGTTTTTCTAATATTTTTGTCAACCCATGTCCGGTGACTATTCAAAAACTTCTGGCCGACAATATTAATATTCGCCATCGTATCATTACCAACTTTTAATGTGGTTTGTAAAGTTTCACAAAAGAGGTCAGTGTAGCATAGCGCGTCCGGTCTAGGTATACTAGCCGCTAGCACATGAATTTTTTGTTCTAGGGTTTTGAGTCTAAGCTCAAGTTCCTTGTCCTCCTTCCGTTCTTCCCTCTTTTCTTCCAACTTAACTTCTTGAGTCTCCGGGGCTTTCGGTATCTCAAGTGTCCGCTTGACAGAGTCCGGTACACTAGAGGTACACTTGTCTTCCGTAGAGACGGTTGCGTCCTTTGGAGCCGGGGAACGGTCCGCTGCTTCTTCGTAGGCGGAGACCTAGCCTTCAGTTGCGGCTTCCTCTCCTCCATCGCCTTCTTCGCCTTCCTATTCGCATCATTTATCATATTAGCTCTCGAAGGATGAACTAGCAAATGCTTACCTTGAGGCTTGTGAGGCTGTGTGCCTTCAACTTCACGTCTAGGAGGAACGGAACCGTTCGTATCCTGTTCAGCAACAGTAGGCATAACTGTGACTGTCGGATTAAAAAGAACAGTTTTTATCTCCTTCTTTCTCTTCTCCTCCTCCCTCTTTTCCTCCCGTCATTCTAGGACTTCAACACGCTCACCTGAGCCAGTGTCTTCGTCTTGACGTCCCCCCTCCGCAGCGGTATAAGCTTGCTGGGGGTAGTTGGAGCTGGAACTGGAGCTATAATTCCAGTATCCGTGTCCTCTGGGAGGGCGCGCTGGGGTCCGGCCTCCCCTTCCCCGATAGCCCCGACCTCTTGGTGCCCATCCTCTTGGTGTCCCTCGGGACCCTCGTGACGCTCCTCTCGTCTCTCCTCCTCTAGTCGGCGCCGCTTGTCGGCCCGCTGCTTCTTTCTCCTCCTTTCTCTTCATCTTCTCAAGGAAGGAAATGATGGCCTCCCGGAACTCTCCGTCCGCGACCATATTTGCATTCCACCTCCTCTCCACCAACTCGTTCTTGTAAACTCTGTATAAGGCCTGCTCCTTTTTTGAGCCTTTGAGTTCTCTCAGGAAGATATTTCGCATCCTGTCATCGTCAGAGTCATGACTGTGTGGACAGGTGCCTACTCCATGCTTCGCCTCATTCTTACACGCCATATATGAAAAATAGCGGTAGCACGGCGTCGGCTCGTCTCTCCCCCTCTTTTGACCCGCCGACCGAGTTGTATGTGCTGCTTGAGCACCTCCAACCCCTTGTGTCGCGGCACTGGAGAATGACTCGGTGGCCGTGTCCAAGTCGGAACACGCTTCGAGCACCTCCCTATACAGGTCGCTCGGCTGAACAGCCGCTACGGCCCTCTCGTATATATTCGTTTCTGAAAAATCCGCCGTCTTCACCGCCGCGAAGGTCGGACAGGACTGTATGATCCTTGCGAGCTTGCTCGGGTGTCGTGCACGCAAAGCACTCAGGAAGTACAAAATGATAGACTTCCGGCTATAAAAGAGCCCGTACTTGGCGCTGACCTCAGTGAGGATCGCTGCCAACCTCGCGCTAATGCCCAGCCCTTCGTTCACCTCTTGAAAAATCTCAAACCCAATCAAAGTACCAGTACACAGATGCTGATACCCATGAGTTTTAAAGTATTGCAAGAGGACGGCAACTGGCACCGTGCACTGCAGGTCTGAGGCTGCTCTCCTAGCCGACACCTCTACCGCTCGCAACGCCTTGTATTCCACAACATCAAATCCTTGTGTGAGGATTGATGGGTCCAACAAGGTGGACAACGCCTCATACTCCTGTGTTTCGTCCGTTGGATGCTGCTTCATACAAGCATCAATTCTTCGGAGCTTGTCTCGAAGGTTCGCATCCGTGTCCTTCTGACTCGCTGTCTCTGCGAACAGCGTCAGAGCAGTGGCATCGGACTTGGTATATTTTTGGAAGGCGTTAATGATAGCCTGTCTGTCCTTCTTGTCATTATTGTTGACAATGACAGTGGTAGGCGCTGAGCTAGTCGTAGGGGCAGGAGGGGCTGTATGGGCTGACGGGACGTACCCAGGGGGAGACATAAAAGGCCTAGAGGAAGGTGCCTGTCTCGTAGCCGTCGCCTTAGCCAATGCAATCTTTGCCTCCAACTCCTTCTTTTCTTTCTCCTCTGCTCTTTCCCTGATATGCAGGTCTTGAGCATGATGAAAAAAAGACATGAGCTCGGCAGCCTTCCGAAGGAACAGAGCCTTCTCCGCCAACTCCTTCTCTCCCGCTTTATTGGTGAGGGCGGGTGCGGCCGTTCCCTCCAAGATCGTATGATCCTTGGTGAAAGCCCACCTCTTCCATGCGTCGTCCTTCTGCAAGGCCGCATGCAACTTCTTAATCTTCGTCACCCCTCCAGCTTCGCCTTCTATTTCTTTCAGGGCCGGGTGAAGGTCCCTGCCATAAATCGGGGTTTGTTGGAGTTTATTCAAGTCCACTAACTTGATCTCCATAAGTCTCAGGGGTATATCCATGACATTAATCTGTCCTCGGACGTTCCTGGACTTAAACTCCCCTTCCCCTCTTTTGATTGATTCGATATCCTGACCAGGATCGAGCAACCTAGCCAGTGCTCTTGAATCCCATGGCAGGACAGTCTTGTTAGACTGGTACTCATAGAGTATAGCACACTCGAACACTTTCCATGTGAGGTCGAGAAGCTCCAGTAAAGACATATTGTCCCCAAATGAGACATGTTGCACCTGTAACTGTGCACTGTCGTCTCTGAGGAATTTTGCAAGAGACAGGGCTTGTTTTGGGAGGGGGTAACAGATATCCTCCTTTCTCAAGGGATCTCCCCATCGTATTTCTGGGGGAATGAATAGCCATTTATAGGCCTCATCCTTCCCTATTTTATCCTCAAACTCCTTCTCACTTAGATTGCCATATTCGGCCACAAACCTCGCTTCCTCCTCGCTCCTCTCCTTCTCGACTTCCGACTCTCCCATCCGCCCAGGGGCGAGCAGTCGGTCCTCTGGTCCTCCTGTTTCATAGGAAGGCACTGCCAGATCTCCCCCGTCCCCAAGAGGGCCAACGTTATCCTCCTGGTCTATTGGGGTTCTCTCATTCTCTCCTCCTTCTTCATTCCAATATGCTTCTTCAGACTTAGAAGACATGGTCTCTGAAGGAATACAAAGGAGATAGATCTGTTTCTACTCCGTAATTACTCTGTTCGTCTCTGAGGAACGAATAGAGAGGAAAGATGAAAAGACAGTGTAGAGAGAGAGAGTCTCACCTCTATGTCTTATGTGTTTTTGTTTGTGAGAAAGAAGTAGTCTATACGACTTTCTCTGAAAACTTGATCTCCTTCTCCACTCCTCTTTTCTTTTTCTCTTTTTGTTGTTGTATCTGTTATGAGGTACGAGGACCTACGTACAGATAATGTCAAAGAGGCTCGAGAAGCACTCCTTGAGAAGTCGACCTGTCGTCTGACACTTGTTCAGACCTATTGTCGAAAAACAGTCAGGGATTTGCAAAAAGACTCTGATGTATGTGTTTTGAGAGGCAACTAAGTGCACAGACTTGAAAGGAGGAGTACTACGCTCGTGTCCTTCAAGTTTGTTTGTAACTGTGAGTGTTTGTTTGTACGTCTGTTGACCTACTCTGTCTCTGTCTCAAGAGAGAACACAAGAACAGCTATGAGGTCTGGTGTCTGGCCTCCTTATGAGGACACAGATACAGGCTGTGTAGAGGGTACTGAGACACCTACTCACAAACGCCTAGACGTCTGGTTTTGCAAAAGGAGCTGTGTGGGGATGTGCTGGAGTATTTGTTTTTTGGAACACCTACTCAGAAGAGATAGTCTGTCCAATTTTTCTTTCTGCTGTTCCAAAAACAAGCCAGAAAAGAAATCAGCCTTGTGCTGGTGACTTCAATGTTACATTCCCTGAAGATAGCTCGATAAAAAGTCGGTAATACAACCAGACACAAATCCCCCAAAGGAGAATGATGTCTCGTTATATTAGATCAGTGAAGCCGAAAAAGAAAGCGGCCACAGACCACGGTTAAAATGGCATTAGGTCAAATCCGGCCAAACGATATTGAAATACTGGAAAAAAAACTATGTGCACCTGACACCCGAAAAACTGTACTTTTTACCGGCTATCCGGGGGGTGATGCCTACAGTACACGCGTACGTATTGTTTTTGAATAACGCAGGGGTTTAGCGATGTGCCGGACACGTAATACCCGATATTGTCCGGGTGAAAATCACGGTGTATCCGGCTAGTTTTGAAGAAACTTTCTTCTTAGTTTTTTTATTAGTGTTAGGCACTAGTAAGGTATCAGGAGAAGCTAATTATAAAGAAGAATATAGATACTGTCAAGTCAAAATACAGATTTCTATGAAAGGGAAAAAACAAGGCCAGCTCTTCAGTGCGCAAACAAACAAAGCTCTCATCAAAATAACAAAGTGGAGAAAACTATCAAATTGCGAAGAAACACAAGTTAAAATCCTTGACAACAATATTTCAGGAACACCTCTTAAATAACAAAACTAAAAATCTTAAATAACGATATTAAGTTCAGCTCATGATCAGACTAGCCAGTAATAAAATTAATATATATTACGAATCCAGGTGGGAAAAGGGATTATCGGCCGGCCCGCACAATACATAATTCAATTCAGTGTCGTCCGGCTTGTAGTTACTTGAATCTAATGCTTGGTCTGCCCCTCTACAGTTGAGGTACGACTAATTGTCAGAGTAGCTGTTCCGGTTATAATAGATAGATAGATATATAGATAGATAGATAGATAGATAGAATGGATGGATAGATGGGGTTGGATAAATAGATAGATAGATAGATAGATAGATAGATAGATAGATAGATCAGCACTTATGCAATCAAGATGCTTACGGTGTGAATGGCATCACAGATTTTGCGTTTTATCTCGCACCAGAAGACAAGCAGCATTCGAAATGGAAAAGGGCTCGCGGGACATTTGGGAAAGAGTTAGTAGGTCGTTCTCCAAATGTTGCGAAGAAATAATGAAATACATCATACTTTCTGTTTATTTACAGTACTAGTGAAAGTCATTATTATTAAAAACTATAGTGTTAGTTTAAAATTAAGTGCTGTAAACTGCAAAGGGGCGCCCTACGCCAACCCCGCGCTGCCGACCCTGCCTCGCAGCGCGACAGCGCGGCGAGGCGGGGTCGGCAGCGCGGTGGTTGGCGTAGGCGCCCCCTCCCACTGCTTCAGGTACACATGCCCTGCGGGCCAAAACACCTATCTAAATCTATCACACGTCGGCTCTGCCGGACCCGAAATCTTCTGGTACCATGTGACAGACTGAGATAGAGAGAGTGTCAGAGACAGAGAGAGAGAGAGAGTGTCAGAGACAGAGAGAGAGAGAGAGAGAGAGAGAGAGAGAACGAGAAGAGAGCCGCTCAGAGCGTCAATCTGGGATTCATAAACTTGATTTGAATCTGCATACCTGTATCTATACATGAGGCTTTTTTTTCTTT
>WBZZ01007015.1:0-17500 GCA_019918135.1 Paulinella micropora | reverse complement strand
TATACGTACCTTACATACCATACATACTAACCATACATACAATACATACCATAAATACATAAATAAATATGTACATACAGCAGGTGTATTATTCAAATCGGTGGCGTTCGCCGGAAAGCGCACAAGTACAAGTGGGACAAGCGGGTAAGTAGATAGATAGATATAGATAAATAGAAAAAGAAAGATAGATAGGTAGATAGGTAGATAGATGGATGTGACTCTCTTCTGTTACATATATCATGCATATCCATATCCATATCCATTCCATATCCTTACCCATATCCATATCTATATCCATATACATTTACATACATATGTACATATAGACAAATTTCTCCGGCAAAAGCGCGTGTGTCTTCTTCCAAGAGCAACAGCAAGAAGAATAAGGTAATTATATCTTCTTCTTCTTCTTCTTCTTCTTCTTCTTTTTCTTCTTTTTCTTCTTCTTCTTCTTCTTCTTCTTCTTCTTCTTCTTCTTCTTCTTCTTCTTCTTCTTCTTCTTCTTCTTCTTCTTCTTCTTCTTCTTCTTCTTCTTCAACACAATCACTATATACATGTAGGCGGGTAGAAAGAGGAGTAGCAGGACACGGGGCGCTCGGATTGGCGCGTGAGATGAGAGATATGTATGTGTATGTATTTGTGCGTATGTGCGAGAGAGAGAGAGAGAGAGAGAGAGAGAGAGAGAGAGACAGAGACAGAGAGAGAGAGAGAGAGACAGAGAGAGAGAGAGAGAGAGAGAGAGATAGAGAGAGAGACACAGAGAGAGAGAGAGAGAGAGATAGAGAGAGAGAGATAGAGAGAGAGAGATAGAGAGAGAGAGAGAAGAGAGAGAAGAGAGAGATTGAGAGAGATTTAGAAAGAAAGAGAGAGAGAGAGAGAGAGAGAGAGGGAGAGAGAGAGAGAGAGAGAGAGAGAGAGAGAGAGAGAGAGAGATATAGCCCTATGATGGCCGCTGTCCCTCTTGAGCCACAGCACTTGGCCACAAAACCATGGTCAATAACCTCTTCAGTATTCGTTATCGTTCAGAATCTCCTTCACCACCTCCGTCTATCTTTCTTGTTTCCTTTGTTTACTGGACAAGTTCGGCCCTCAAGTCGTTTCCACACGATTCTGTGGGCGCTGCTCCGAAAATCTCTTGTGAAACTTCACTGTTGGAATCCTTCAAAAGAGTCACCGACTCCAATATATTTAATTACCAAAAGTTACCGTGAAATCAAGCGCTGTATAACGCACTCGATGGAGTATGACACGCCTGGGGAGTAGGCGATCTTCTCGTAAGGTTCAGATGATGTCCTTGTTCGCGTGGATGGACAGCGGCTTCTATGTGAAAGTTCTGAGTCCAAGTAGATAATATTATTTTATTTATACTAAGTATTACCTTGGTACTGCCGCGATTGCCAGTGACTGTGTAGTCAGTACTCAGTACAAATGCGATCATGTTGGTATGACTCGGATCATAGCCTAAGGTCATGATTGATGCAGTGACATCCAACTTGAAGTAGTCCAGTCCAACTGACTTCCCAGATCATAACTTGATTCTGACCAGGTTGCGGCTATTTTCTCAGCCTGAGTGACACATAGCTCCGGCGCCGAGCAGTTGACTCTGTGACTGACTCATGATAAAATTTTGAAAAAGATGAATGATACGTGACAAAATTTTACCGGATGTACTAAGGTAGACCAGGCTAGAAAATTGCAGGCGGGTCGTTGTGCGTCAGGTCAGAAACTTGAAACGTGCACAATGCCCTGCAGTGGTCAAACTTGACTCATCATGATGATGCAGACGTCCTTCAGAAACTTTAATTATATGACAATTTGATCAAGTTCTGAACTGACCGAACCTCAACTGAAAGCCAGTCACTGTGTCAACAGTGTGAGCCTGGGTAACTTGAATGTCTCTGTGACGGATTGAACAGTTTATTAATATGTGCCGAAGGTGCAGACCGCTCACTGCCGGCACCACTGTTAAATTTTTTATATTAATCACTTAATGGAAGTAGTGAGACTGTAAGTTAACTTCAGTATTAATAATGAGGTGACGCCGCCAGGCCGACAAGCAAGGTCAGTGATCAACTTGCCATGGTGAGTCGGGCCGGGTGACTCCAAGTGTATTCACAAGTGACACTGCGACCGCACTCAGGCTGCCACCGTGCGGTCACGGTGGCACCGCAACTTGACTTCCAGTTACTGCCACTAAACAGTGGCCCCTTGAAAATTTTTTCTAACGGAAAGATTTTGATACTGATAGGAAAGCACTGGGGGTCTGTCCCACTCACCTGCCGGCGTACATGATGTGTCAAGTTCGGCTGGTTCGGACCGGGCGCCTCGGAAGGAGCTATAAACGATAAGTTGAAGTCACGGTCACGTTAGAAATTAATTAAGTCTCAGCCAAGTCCGGGACTCAACGGTCGGCTCATCAGCACAGCAAGGCAGGGTATTAAACTCGTCCTCGTCACGTGGCACTATCAACGTTATAACTTTGCTTATTTGCTTACTTATTTTTGGATGTCATCTCGCCGTTCCCTGATCGGAACCATACGGGACCTGTTCCTGGCTTATACCCATAGTCTACAAAGATCTCTTCGCCAGGCAGAATAGTCTTGATAGCCCGCACACACTTCAGATCTCCAAATCTAGGGTGAAAACAGAGGTCAAACTTGGCGTTCTGTCGACTCAAACAGTGATTCGTCTTGTGTCCTAGAGAAGCGTAATAGTTCTTCAGAGAGTCATATGGTTCGGGAACGTCTATGACAGTGTTCGCATCCAGGGATATTGTGCTATGGTTCTCCTTCCACGGCCTCCTATCAACTTTCGTGTGAGTGATTCGAATTCCGTTGTACCAAGCGCAGACATCGCCGCGTCTCAAAACACAGCGAGCGAACAGACCTTCTCCCCCGTGTGGAATAGTAGAACGCTGGACTTCAACGACTTGGCTCTCATAAGGATCCCGCAAGAGAGGGCAGGAAGATATTCTCTTGTTGCTGCTCTGGTCAAAAAAGAAATATCCTAAATCTTTTCTTCTCTTCCCAGATGAATCTTCAAAGACCGCCTTCTTCATCTTACCTTCCTCCCAAGTTCCCACAAGCCGACCTCTCCCCTCTGGGAAAACGCATTCACCCTGTCCATGTAATTCTCCATCTTTCCATCGTCCTTGAAGAAAAAATCCCCCATCAAGCCGCAGCCACCCGGTCCCATTCCTTTTATTATCCCTGTACTCGCCCCTGAAGACGACCTTGCCGTCAGAGCTCTCCGTGACCTCGCCAGCCAGCTCCCCATCCTTCCATAGACCCTCAATCCTGAACCCTTCTCCACTGTCAAAGTATCCATGGCCACTCAACACATCGTCTCGCCACATTCCAGAGAAAAAGGACCCGTCTGGACAGAACATAGTTCCCCTGCCGTGCCGCGTGCCCTCTTCTAGCCTTCCCACATATCGTCCATCCTCACTTTCTAGTGAACCGCGCATCATATTATCAGCGAACTCGGTCAAACTAGCAAACTAGCCTCAAACTCAAACTTTCGCGCAATCAAACAGGTGCAGTGATCCAAGGACCAGGAGGGGCTTTTCCGCTTAACCCGCAACGGCTGCCTTTCTGCATCCTTTTTCTGTGGTTTCAGAACCTTTTTTGGCATAGCTTCCCGCGAACTCTCTCTACCGGGCATCACACCACACCATTCTTCGAACGACAAACACCGAAACATCGGACAATCTGACAGCCTTTCAGGTGTTGTTCTTGACACCACAACCATCTCTCCCTCTTGAGTTCTCTTGCGAGGATACTAGAACTTAAGCTTGGTATGATTTGTCATTTTGTAACAATTTTCTGACCCGCATACCTTTTCCCACGGCGCAGGTCTGTCCAAGCATTTTTGTTTCAGGTTTGGGATCAATGCAATCTATGTGCATATTTTTATTGTTAAAAACCCGCATTTAAGATCTCATGTAAATGTATATACTTTTACTGATATATTGTATGTATCAGTACTTGTATCTATGGACGTATGTTCACATGTATGAACACCACAGTGCATGCACGTTTGCGTGTTGTACGTTTGCGTGTATATATGCTTATTTGTAATATAATGTAATATAATGTAATCTAATGTAATGTAAGGTAAATGTAATTTAATATGAGTACTAACATGTAATGTAATGTAATGTAATGTAAATGTAATGTAAATGTAATGTAAATGTAATGTAATAATGTAATGTAATGTAATGTAATGTAATCTAATGTACTGTACTGTACTGTACTGTAATGTAATGTAATGTAATAATGTAATGTAATGTAATGCAATGTAATGTAATGTAATGTAATGTAATGTGTAATGTAATGTGTAATGTAATGTAATGTGATGTAATGGTAATGTAATGGTAATGTAATAATGTAATGTAATGTAATTTAGTAATGTAATGTAATGTAATGTAATAATGTAATGTAATGTAATGTGTAATGTAATATGATGTAATGTAATGTGATGTAATGGTAATGTGATGTAATGGTAATGTAATGGTAATGTAATAATGTAATGTAATGTAATTTAATGTAATATAATGTAATATAATGCAAAAAAGTATAATGTAATGTAATGTATTGTAATGTAACGTAATGTAACGTAATGTAACGTAATGTAATGTAATGTAATGTAATGTAAGGTAATGTAATGTAATATAACATTACATGTAATGTATGCATGCATATATTCACGTACGCATGCCTTCATGCATATATGCACGCATGTGTAATGTAATGTAATGTAATATGCACTCACTATGCATGTATCTATCTATCTATCTATCTATCTATCTATCTATTTGTCTGTTTGTCTGTCTGTCTGTCTGTCTCTGTCTGTCTATCTATCTATCTATCTATCTATCTATCTATCTACCTATCTACTACCTACCTACCTACCTATCTATCTACCTATCTACCTATCTATCTATCTATCTATCTATCTTTTTATCTATCTATCTATCTATCTATCTATCTCTCTCTCTATCTATCTATCTATCTATCTATCTATCTATCTATCTACCTACCTACCTACCTACCTACCTATCTATCTATCTATCTATCTATCTATTTATCTATCTATCTATCTATCTATCTATCTATCTATCTATCTATCTATCTATCTATCTATCTATCTATCTTGGTGTCAGGCCGAGATATGCAAGTGGTATATATAAAGCAAACAGACAGGACGGTCAAACGGCCTGCCTCTAGGACAAACTCAAGCAACCAGAAAGACGACGAAGAGTATGTATATCGACATAAATACATAAACACAAACTCGTAAATATATTTGCATCACATACAAACATATACATAGGCTGTATACATACATATACATACATACATCCACACATCCATACATACATACATACATACATACATACAAATATACATACAAACATGCATACAAACATACACACAAACATATACAAACATACATACAAACATACATACAAACATACATACAAACAAACATACATGCATACATACATACATACATACATGCATACATACATACATATTGTGTTATTCGTAGGGAGTGTTCGAGATCATTTGTGCACGATGTATACGAACAAGACATACATACATACATACATACATACATTACATTACATACATATACAAGCATACATACATACACAGGGAGTGTTCAAGGTCTTTTGTGCATGATGTACACGAACATATGGAAGCCGCAGAGGTAACATACACATACCATATACACACATACCACATGCACATACACATACACATACACACACATACACATACACATACACATACATATACACATACACATATATGCACATATACATACATGTCCTTTCTATCTGTCTGTCTGTCTGTCTATCTATCTATCTATCTATCTATCTATCTATCTATCTGGTACTAGTTTTCTCATCACTCACTCCACCTGGAGATCCCACCAAGGCGACTTGAGGTGTCACTGACCCTCCCTTGGGCTTGGTTTTTGAAATGGGTGCCATCTGTCGACAGACAGAGAATTAGGGGATGGTGTGGGGGTGCTGGGCCCGTGGTGGGGTGCCTTATGTGTGCCTAGCCATACGCCTATAAGTCACATGCCGAAATAGCGACGGGAAGCACAATCCTGTTCCCTCAGGGTGCCCTTTCTCGCTTGTTGAGCCCGGAATAAAACCCACAGTGCTCTGTCGGTTTATGCTAGACTGTCGATGTCACAGTCTCGAAACTCCATCTGCTTACTGGGTCCTCTGTAATGGAGGTGGGAGCTCGTTCTGCAAGGGGCGCTTATGAAACGAGCGCTGGCCCCGCCTGGTACTAGGGAGGTTTGAGCTCTCGCAGAGACATGCTGTCGAGAGAGCTCTTCTGGTATCGCCTGTATTAGTCCCTTCCGTGCAAACATCACGGCTTAGCTGGGCATCGGGTTAATACTTTGCCCACAGACTTCCTTGGTTGACGAAATCAGAAGCTCTTTTTTTCTGACATTAGCCGATATCTCATCTATCTATCTATCTATCTACCTACCTACCTACCTACCTACCTACCTACCTACCTATCTACCTATCTATCTACCTACCTACCTACCTATTCACCTATCTATCTATCTATCTATCTATCACTCTATCTGTCTAGGAGCGTATGGTCTGCCGCTGCTCCGGCACACAGGTATGTATGTATGTATGCATGTATGTATGTATGTATGTATGTATGTATTTATGTATATATGTATATATATGTATATATGTATGCATCTGTGTATGTAGTTATGCATCTATGTATCTGTATATTAGGGCTGTCATAAGTGCAACCGCAACTTGCACAACAAGCAGCACAACATGGGCTCGCCCAACTACATTTTGAACAGCAGTCAAAGCCCGCGCGGCCTGGAGCAGGCAGTACAGGTAAATCAAGTAAAATAAATAATTAATCTGTCGCAAGCAGCACAACTTGGGCTCGCCCAACTATCACAACTAGCACAACTTTCTAAATAGCAGTCAAAGCCCGCGCGGCCCGGAGCAGGCGGTACAGGTAAAAAACAAAATCAGATAAAAATTATTCATCTGCCACAAGTGGCACAAATTGCACAACCAGTACAACTTCCACAACTCGATCAACTTTTTTAACTGCAGTCAAAGCCCGCGCGGCCCGAAGCAGGTCGACATGTAAAATTAAGTTTAATAATAATGATAATAGGCTTCCTCAGACTATAGCATCAGATCCAGATCCTGGACATGTGCCTCCATTAATAATGATAATAATAATAACAATAATGATAATAATAGTGTATCTCCTGCCAATTGCTGAGCCAAAAGGCCATGTGCATCCAGTCCTCCATTCCATAAGGAAAGTCTCCACACCAATCGGTGGAATAAAGGAAGTGACGGCATAGAACATTACTCTAGGAGCTTTATACCAATCAGCCCATGGAAAGGACCGATGGCCTATGTACTCCCTAATGATAATAATAATAATAATAATAATAATAGTAATGATAGTAATAGTAGTAGTAGTAGTAGTAGTAGTAGAAGTAGTAGTAGTAGTAGTAGTAGTAGTAATGATAAATAATAATAGTAGTAGTAGTAGTAGTAGTAGAAATAATAATAATAATAATAATAGTGCTTCTCAGTCAATGGCGAATGCATTTCTGCACATGTGCCTCCATCGTCTCACCCGTGAGGGGAGTACGAAGATTTGACGATAGGCTCTACTGACACCCCCGCAAGGCAGCTCCAGCCTTCCAGACAGACCAATACTTTCAAAGAAAATATCCTTTGAAAATACTGGCACCGACGGGAATCGAACTGGCGACAGGTCCCAGATGGTAGACCTTAACCACTGGGCTGTCACGGTGCCACAGTAATAATAATAATAATAATAATAATAATAATAATAGTGCTTCTCTGTCAATGGCTGATGCATTTCTGCACATGCGCCTCCATCGTCTCACCCGTGAGGGGAGTACGAAGAATTGACGATAGGCTCTAATGACACCCCCGCAAGGGCAGTTCCAACACTTCCAGACGGACCGGTATGTTCAATGAAAATACTGGTCCACACGGACCGGTATGTTCAATGAAAATACTGGTGGCACCGACGGGAATCGAACTGGCGACAGGGCCCAGATGGTAGAACTTGACCACTGGGCTATCACGGTGTCCAATAATAATAATGATAATAATAATAGTGCTTCTCTGTCAATGGCTGATGCATTTCTGCACATGCGCCTCCATCGTCTCACCCGTGAGGGGAGTACGAAGAATTGACGATAGGCTGTAATGACACCCCCGCAAGGGCAGTTCCAACACTTCCAGACGGACCGGTATGTTCAATGAAAATACTGGTCCAGACAGACCGGTATGTTCAAAATAATAATAATAAGAATAATAATAATAATAATAATAATACTATATCTGAGGCGTACTGATGCAGCTAATGGCATATCCTCAACGGACATAAGCCTCCAATACCCTTGTTCGAGGTCCTCCACCCCCCCGTGTCAGTCTCTCGCCTGATGATCGGGGCCACCGATGGAGCTCCTGAGGGCAAGACTGCACTAAGCCGAGGTTATTCCGCAGTCCCAGCAACCTCTTGCAAGACGTCACCGAATGTGCAAGTGCATACACCAAGCGCGGTTGCTAGAGCTGCCTCGAAACCCCACCCATAACAATCTGGTGTCTGGGTCCTGGGCTATCAACCAGCATATGCGGAGTTTAAGATCTTTTACGCGCGCAACGACCCTCCTCCCCAGCATCTACCACCAAAGGGTTATGAGTTGGCGTCACAGTTTAACGCCTTGAGGCCATTGGGCTGGAACTCTGTTTAGCAAGTGTGACTAGGTTTTTTCATCGGGATTTCCCTCAAATCTGTCACAGTCAACACTCCAAGGCAGATTTACTATATCTGAGGCGTACTGATGCAGCTAAAATAATAATAATAATAATGATAATAATAATAATAATCTTAATAATATGTATGTATGTATCGTCTGTCAATTGCTGAGCCAAAAGGCCATGTGCATCCAGTCCTCCATTCCATAAGGAAAGTCTCCACACCAATCGGTGGAATAAAGGAAGTGACGGCATAGAACATTTCTCTAGGAGCTTTATACCAATCAGCCCATGGAAAGGGACCGATGGCCTATGTACTCCCTAATAATAATAATAATAATAATAATAATAATAATAATAATAATAATAATAGTGCTTCTCTGTCAATGGCTGATGCAAATCTGCACATGCGCCTCCATCGTCTCACCCGTGAGGGGAGTACGAAGAATTGACGATAGGCTCTAATGACACCCCCGCACGGGCAGTTCCAACACTTCCAGAAAATACTGGTGGCACCGACGGGAATCGAACTGGCGACAGGGCCCAGATGGTAGAACTTGACCACTGGGCTATCACGGTGTCCATAATAATAATAATAATAATAATAATAATAATAGTGCTTCTCTGTCAATGGCTGATGCATTTCTGCACATGCGCCTCCATCGTCTCACCCGTGAGGGGAGTACGAAGAATTGACGATAAGCTCTAATGACACCCCCGCAAGGGCAGTTCCAACACTTCCAGACGGACCGGTATGTTCAATGAAAATACTGGTCCAGAAATAGACCGGTATGTTCAATGAAAATACTGGTGGCACCGACGGGAATCGAACTGGCGACAGGGCCCAGATGGTAGAACTTGACCACTGGGCTATCACGGTGTCCAATAATAATAATAATAATAATAATAATAATAATAATAATAATAATAATAATAATAATAGTGCTTCTCTGTCAATGGCTGATGCATTTCTGCACATGCGCCTCCATCGTCTCACCCGTGAGGGGAGTACGAAGAATTGACGATAAGTTCTAATGACACCCTCGCAAGGGCAGTTCCAACACTTCCAGACGGGCCGGTATGTTCAATGAAAATACTGGTCCAGACGGATCGTTACGTTCAATGAAAATACTGGTGGCACCGACGGGAATCGAACTGGCGACAGGGCCCAGATGGTAGAACTTGACCACTGGGCTATCACGGTGTCCATAATAATAATAATAATAATAATAATAATAATAATAATAATAATAGTGCTTCTCTGTCAATGGCTGATGCATTTCTGCACATGCGCCTCCATCGTCTCACCCGTGAGGGGAGTACGAAGAATTGACGATAAGCTCTAATGACACCCCCGCAAGGGCAGTTCCAACACTTCCAGACGGGGGCCGGTATGTTCAATGAAAATACTGGTCCAGACGGATCGGTATGTTCAATGAAAATACTGGTGGCACCGACGGGAATCGAACTGGTGACAGGGCCCAGATGGTAGAACTTGACCACTGGGCTATCACGGTGTCAATAATAATAATAATAATAATAATAATAATAATAATAATAAGTGTATATGTATTGATCTGTCATGGCTGAGTCCAAGGACCATGCGCCTCCATCCCTCGACCCAACAGTCACACAGTGGATGTTGGGGAGGGAAGAGTGACTCTAACCATCCCTGAATAGCTACCCGCCCGGCGTGTCGGATACCTTGCAGGGAATCAACTGCAAATGATTGATGTTCCCTATGAGAGAGTTCCACAAGACTGGGTATAAGTCGAATGTAGGTACTCAAGGGGGGTAGCAGACATTTCATGCGGTCTGCCAGCGCATGAGGACGTTTTGTGGTAAGTGTCTGGGAGCCTCGAAACCCGTCACCACCCCTAGATCTCGGAATGTATATGCCCCTTTGACCCCACGTGGTGTATGCTTATAAAAACAACACAACGACATAACCTCGGAACCAGTGGGAAAAGGCCCAACCACCTCTTCCCGTGGGGTGCCATAGTGTGCACCCCTCCATAATAATAATAATAATAATAATAATAATAATAATAATAATAATAATAATAATAATAATAGTGCTTCTCTGTCAATGGCTGATGCATTTCTGCACATGCGCCTCCATCGTCTCACCCGTGAGGGGAGTACGAAGAATTGACGATAGGCTCTAATGACACCCCCGCAAGGGCAGTTCCAACACTTCCAGACGGACCGGTATGTTCAATGAAAATACTGGTCCAGAAATAGACCGGTATGTTCAATGAAAATACTGGTGGCACCAACGGGAATCGAACTGGCGACAGGGCCCAGATGGTAGAACTTGACCACTGGGCTATCACGGTGTCCAATAATAATAATAATAATAATAATAATAATAATAATAATAATAATAATAATAATAATAATAATAATAATAGTGCTTCTCTGTCAATGGCTGATGCATTTCTGCACATGCGCCTCCATCGTCTCACCCGTGAGGGGAGTACGAAGAATTGACGATAAGTTCTAATGACACCCTCGCAAGGGCAGTTCCAACACTTCCAGACGGGCCGGTGTGTTCAATGAAAATACTGGTCCAGACGGATCGTTACGTTCAATGAAAATACTGGTGGCACCGACGGGAATCGAACTGGCGACAGGGCCCAGATGGTAGAACTTGACCACTGGGCTATCACGGTGTCCATAATAATAATAATAATAATAATAATAATAATAATAATAATAATAATAATAATAATAATAGACTTATCAGTCAATTGGCCTTTGATCCTGTCGGACATGTGCCTCCATTAATATTAATATTATTATTAATAATAATAATAATAATAGTGCTTCTCAGTCAATGGCGAATGCATTTCTGCACATGTGCCTCCATCGTCTCACCCGCGAGGGGAGTACGAACATTTGACGATAGGCTCTACTGACACCCCCGCAAGGCAGCTCCAAGCCTTCCAGACAGACCAATACTTTCAAAGAAAATATCCTTTGAAAATACTGGCACCGACGGGAATCGAACTGGCGACAGGTCCCAGATGGTAGACCTTAACCACTGGGCCATCGCGGTGCCACAATAATAATAATAATAATAATAATAATAATAATAATAATAATAATAATAATAATAGTAATAATAATAGTAATAGTGTATCTCCTGCCAATTGCTGAGCCAAAAGGCCATGTGAATAATAATAGTAATAATAATAATAATAATAGTGCTTCTCTGTCAATGGCTAATGCATTTCTGCACATGCGCCTCCATCGTCTCACCCGTGAGGGGAGTACGAAGAATTGACGATAGGCTCTAATGACACCCCCGCAAGGGCAGTTCCAACACTTCCAGACGGACCGGTATGTTCAATCAAAATACTGGTCCAGATGGACCGGTATGTTCAATGAAAATACTGGTGGCACCGACGGGAATCGAACTGGCGACAGGGCCCAGATGGTAGAACTTGACCACTGGGCTATCACGGTGTCAATAATAATAATAATAATAATAATAATAATAATAATAGTGTATCTCCTGCCAATTGCTGAGCCGAAAGGCCATGTGCATCCAGTCCTCCATTCCATAAGGAAAGTCTCCACACCAATCGGTGGAATAAAGGAAGTGACGGCATAGAACATTACTCTAGGAGCTTTATACCAATCAGCCCATGGAAAGGACCGATGGCCTATGTACTCTCTAATAATAATAATAATAATAATAATAATAATAATAATAATAATAGTGCTTCTCTGTCAATGGCTGATGCATTTCTGCACATGCGCCTCCATCGTCTCACCCGTGAGGGGAGTACGAAAAAATTGACGATAGGCTCTAATGACACCCCCGCAGGGGCAGTTCCAACACTTCCAGACGGACCGGTATGTTCAATGAAAATACTGGTGGCACCGACTGGAATCGAACTGGCGACAGGGCCCAGATGGTAGAACTTGACCACTGGGCTATCACGGTGTCCAGATAATAATAATAATAATAATAAGAATAATAATAATAATAATAGACTTATCAGTCAATTGGCCTTTGATCCTGTCGGACATGTGCCTCCATTGGTAGCACGGGACCGTTCGGTGACGCGGCTCCGCTCCAAAGACTCGACTGGCAGTGCAATGTGCAAATGAGCGTGCTGTGCATGTGCAAGTGGGTGCAAGGAGTGAGAGGAGTTATCTGCCGAGAAGAAGTCCGCGACGCTGCGCTGACCTCCACCTACAACAGATCTAGCCAGACATTCTACCTGACTAGGCCTTCCCCTCCTTCTACCCACCTCCTGAACGACCGTGAGGTCGATCACCTCCTCCTCCTCCTCCGCCCCCTCTGCCTCCCTGGTCTGCGCCTCCAACTCCTCCCACTCCTTCCAGATGGTGGCAACAAACCTTCCTAACTCCTCCACCTCTTCTGGGACAGGGATAAACAAAACGCCGAGCATCGCCGCCATCTTTTCATCCTCCCCCTTCAGCCATTCCTCTTTGAAGAGCCTCATCTCCTCCTCTGCCTCCCGCAGTTCCCTGTGATAAAGCCCTCCTCGATTCAGCATGAGGGGCTGCCGGGCTTGCGCCTCATCGATAAACTTAAACAGTGCCTCACGAGAGCTCGCAAACGTTGGGCAATGCAGCAGGAAGTGACGTAACGACTCGTTAACCTCAGTGCCACACAAGGCGAAACAGCTTGAGCAGTCCGGCGAGCATGAGCCAAATTTGGATCGGTAGAGGCGAAGGCGATTGTTGCAGCTCAACAATCGCCTTCTGATAAGGTTGTGACTTCCCCCCTCCAGCGCCGCCAACGTGGGAAAGCAGAGCGGGAAGACATCTGGCTAAGCAGCACCCTAAGCCCATCAGAGGGCTTAGCCTGCCGCTCCCAGCCAGCTACTTCCTGCCGGACAGACCATTGCTTTACCACCTCGTTCCAGTTCGCCAGAGCGGCCCGCCAGTCCTTATCATCTACCGTGCCATCTTCGTTCACGACCCGCTTGAGCGCATCCAAGCCCTCCCGCAGCCTGTGATCTGCTAAGATCAAATTTTCCGTATCTTCCTTCCATTTGCACCGACCCGTGTTGTAAAGCCTGCGTGTTAGCGCTGTGTTGCCCAGTAACTCGATGCGCCCTAGGAACCGAAGCCGGGCCGCCTTGGCAAGGATGCTAAAACTCGGCGTGCGGCCTAAACCCCTGGTGATGCAGCCGCTTGTGCGCGTACCAACACCCAAGATGACCCGCAGGGGCGCTACCAACGCGCCCTCCAGCTTACTCAGCTTGTTGGCGCCCGGCAGATCCCAAAAAGCCGATGCGTAAAGCAACTTTGCGCCAACCATTTGCTGCCAATTCATCAGCCGAAGACGCGCTGGAACTTCATGGGCAATCCAGAGGGGGTAGCAGGCAGCCGTTCCCGCTACAGTGATTTCCGCCGCCCGCTTCGCTTGCGGTTTATCGGAGAGGGTGTCCGTGAGCAGAACTCCCAGGTATTTGTAGTGGTCGGTGACGTTGAGAACCTTGCCCCGGAACCTCACGCATGGGGGCGACTTTTTTGACTTGGCGTGCCCGTATATCGGCATGACTTCCGTCTTGCCCGGTTTCAGGTTGATTTCAAGCCGATAGTCCTCCACGAATGTCGCCACGACATTTACAATCTGTTGAAGCTCCGTGACACTATGCGCAATTACCGCAACGTCGTCGGCGTAAAGCAGGGTCCGTATGTCTTCGATGCGGTTGAGGTCCTCGATCTCCAACTCTTTCGCGATTCGGACCGTTAGCTCATCCATGAAGACGTTGAACAGCGACGGTGACAACGGCGACCCTTGCTGAACTCCCATCTCTTCCAGCACTTCACCAGTGAGTTCGCCATCGACTAGCACTCGCGATGACGTTCTTCGGTAAAAACGCCGCAGAATGCGATAGAACTTGCCCTGTACCCCCATCTGGGTTAGCCTCTGAAACAACCCGGCCCGCCAAACCGTAGGGAATGCCTTTCTCAGATCCACGAACAAAACGAAAGAACGGAGGCCAGCTTGTTGTCTAAGGCGCAGACGCTCCTTAAGGACAAAAATCTGGTCCCCCGTACTACGTTTTGGCCGGAACCCACCCTGCTCTGGGCGAAGCCTGCCCGGCTGATCGATGAAAGCCGTAAGCCTCGCCGCCATAAGGGACAGATACATCTTACCCAGACAGCTCAGAATCGCGATGTCTCTCCAATTTTCCGGATCGGTTGGGTCGCCTCCTTTTGGGATGTTGACGATAATCGCTTTGCCCCAGTCGCTGGGGGTGTATTCGCACGATTTCAACCAGTTGAAGAAGCGCACCAGAAAGCTCACAATCCGCGTGCCTCCGTACTTGAGCATCTCGTTCTTGATCTTATCCGGTGAGCACGCTTTGTGATTCTGGAGATTTTCCTGGCAGAGCTCCACTTCCTTCTCGGTGTAATCATAGTCCAGCGGGCCCGTCTCAGTCCGGATCTCCTCGGCTTGCGCCATGGCCTCGAATTGGTCGCGCAGGTTGTCGTTATACTGGAAGGTTTCGCGGGCCTTCCGCTCGGGCTCAATCCGCGCTGCTTCCTCATCAGAACCGACTTCCTCTACACATGCATCCTCCAAAAACTGGTTTTCTTTGGGGACCACCATACGTCGGCGGTATTCTTCCCATTCTTGTAGTTTTTCCCGGAGTGTGCATGCCAGAGTGCCATCGGGCTTCCGAACAGGAGCAGAAGCGTTCGACCGCCGAACCCCGCCCAAACGCTTTGACAGCTTCCAGTACGTGGCCATGGTAGCGCTCCTGAAGTTGGCAGCGGTGTCATTCTGGACCCGCTTCCACGCTTGCTCCTTCTTCTCCTTGCATAACCTTCTGACCGCCTTCCTCGCTTCTTTATATCTTTGCCAGGCCTCTCGGTTGGCCTCATTCCTTCGCCAGAGGCCGTATGCCTCTCTCCGTCGCGCAATCGCTTCCCTAAGACTCTCATCAAACCATGCATTAGTAAACCCTGGCCTAATCACCCGAACTCCCAAGACCTTCACGGCTGCGCCCGTGAAAGCTCGGACCACTAAGCTAGCGACCCTATCTACCTCGTGCTGAAGCTCATCCGGGTCCTCCACTGCTGATAGATCTGGGAGGCCATCTGGCAACAGCCCCGATATACCAGCTGCAAAGGTCTCGTCGTACTTCAACCTAAGCTTAGACAGCTCACTCTCCTTACCCTCAACTACCCTGCCTATCAAGCGCTCTGCCTTGAATGCTTTGTACCTCTTTACCTGCTTTTTGGGGGGTGGCTGTCCCCCCCAGACCAGTTCCGCCCACACAGCTTTGTGGTCGGTATCAAGGTCTACCTCGTCGACGCCGAAGCTTGCCTCCTCCGCCAGCTCGGAAGAGACGCAGATGTAATCCAGTAGATGCCTTCGTCCACCTACATTTTCCTGCCTAGACCACCAATATTTGTCCCCCGTGGTTGCGAAAACCCACTGAGATTGCGCAACCCCGTGGCAACAAGCATCGCAGCCAGCAACTCACCATTCTCACTCCTAACCCTCTACCCCTCCCATCTATCTCGCCAAAGAGGCCCACCACTCCCTCCCGCGCTATTCTGGCGGGCCCCAGCTTAGCATTAGCATCACCAACCGTAACCACATGACCTTTGGTGGCGAAGTAGGAGACGGCCGCCTGCCACGCCTCATAGGCTGCAATAGATTCCTCTCGTTGATTTTCTTGGGGGAAGTAGCCGTTGCCGACGAACACATCCGACGCCGTCGCGCTCCCAGACGACAGCCTCACCCACAATTGCTGTGGGTGTGGAACAGGCGCCTGTACAATGGTAGCGCACGGTGCCAGATAGTTGGCCACCAACGTCAAGACTCCCCCAAGAGACGCGAGCCCGCACCAGTTGCAGCCGCTTTGCCGAGGACTGCGAAGCCGTCGACTTGGAGCTTCTCCACCTTCTGCGACGATAGGTTGTGCTCCTGGACTCCGACGATCACCCAGCCTCGCTCCTTGTAGTGCTCCGGCCATTCCCCAAAGCCTGGGCTATCGCACCCACTTTGCCTTGCCAATTATGTGAGGCCACCCTCAGTGGGAAGCCTTTCACAAATTGGGAAGAACGAAGCTGATGCCGATGCCTGCGCTTCGGTTGAGCCCGCCTGGAGCCCTCCGCCACCCTCCACGGCCCATCCTGCACCCTCCGCCCCAGCTCCTCCAGCTCCCGCATCCCGCCCCACTCCGCCAAGGGAGATTCACCGCTTGAGGCTTCGCCCTGGGGCTCGTCGACTTCCACGTCGAGCACCCAGTAGCCAAATCCCTGCTTGCGAAGCTCCCTCTGCATCTCTACATACTGGGCACCCCCCCGTGCAGCCCGCTGCTTCTCTCTTTCCCGGAAAGTCCTACCCGTCGCAACGTGAACCTTTCCCGTGAAGAACTTACGCTCCCGCAGCAGCCGCACCATCTTCTCCGCCTCCTCACAAGACGCACATTTAATCCGCAAATGTCGCCCACTACCTCTGCCCGCGAATTCCACCTCGACTTCCCCGAGACCGAGAATTCGGAGCTCTCGCGCCATGACCACTGTCTGAGAGACATGCGATAGCCCCCATACTATGCAACATCTCTTATCCAGCTCATTTCGTACCTTCCTCCGCCACCTCCTCGGTGGCGGTACCGCTTGCCACACGCCGTGACCAGACCTTTCCGGACGTGACTTCTCTTCCGAGGT
>WBZZ01007014.1:207500-210000 GCA_019918135.1 Paulinella micropora | reverse complement strand
GGTATCGCCTGTATCAGTCCCTTCCGTGCAAACATCACGGCTTAGCTGGGCATCGGGTTAATACTTTACCCACAGACTTCCTTGGTTGACGAAATCAGAAGCTCCTTTTTTCTGACATTAGTCGATATCTCATCTATATTATATATATATATATATATATACATATTTATTATTCATATATCTCTCTACCTATCTTTGTGATATATGCTTGGGCTATCTATCTATCTACTCTATCTATCTATCTATCTATCTATCTATCTATCTATCTATCTATCGATCTATCTATCTATCTATCTATCTATCTATCTATCTATCTATCTATCTATCTATCTATCTATCTATCTATCTATCTATCTATCTATATATCTATTTGTTATTCATATCTTTCTACCAATCTTTGTGATATATGCTTGGCAAAGCTATCTATCTATCTATCTATCTATCTATCTATCTATCTATCTATCTATCTATCTATCTATCTATCTATCTATCCATCTATCTATCTATCTATCTATCCATCTATCTATCCATCTATCTATCTATCTATCCATCTATCTATCTATCTATCTATCTATCTATCTATCTATCTATCTATCTATCTATCTATCTATCTATCTATCTATCTATCTATAAATCTATCTATCTATAAATCTATCTATCTATCTATCTATCTATCTATCTATCTATCTATCTATCTATCTATCTATCTATCTACCTATCTATCTATCTATCTGAGCCCTGGCCCCGCCTGGTACTAGGGAGCTTTGGTATTCGCCTGTATCAGTCCCTTCCGTGCAAACATCACGGCTTAGCTGGGCATCGGGTCAATACTTTACCCACAGACTTCCTTGGTTGACGAAATCAGAAGCTCCTTTTTTCTGACATTAGTCGATATCTCATCAGTTGATCTCATCACGAAGTGAACCAAGGCCACTTGAGGTGTCACTGACCCTCCCTTGGGCTTGATGTTTTGAAATGGGTGCCATCTGTCGACAGACAGAGAATTAGGGGATGGTGTGGGTGTGCTGGGCCCGTGGTGGGGTGCCTTATGTGTGCCTAGCCATACGCCTATGAGTCACATGCCGAAATAGCGACGGGAAGCACAATCCTGTTCCCTCAGGGTGCCCTTTCTCGCTTGTTGAGCCCGGAATAAAACCCACAGTGCTCTGTCGGTTTATACTAGACTGTCGACAGTCTCGAAACTCCATCTGCTTACTGGGCCCTCTGTAATGGAGGTGGGAGCTCGTTCTGCAAGGGGCGCTTTATGGAACGAGCCCTGGCCCCGCCTGGTACTAGGGAGCTTTGGTATTCGCCTGTATCAGTCCCTTCCGTGCAAACATCACGGCTTAGCTGGGCATCGGGTCAATACTTTACAGACTTCCTTGGTTGACGAAATCAGAAGCTCCTTTTTTCTGACATTAGTCGATATCTCATCTATCTATCTATCTATCTATCTATCTATCTATCTATCTATCTATCTATCTATCTATCTATCTATCTATCTATCTATCTATCTATCTATCTATCTATCTATCTTTCTTCTGCACCGCCTGAACCCCTTGGAGAAGATTTTGCTCATGTTCACCCTTACGAACATCTTTCGGGCCTCCTCGAAAAGAAGAGTCCAAAAGCGCACGTCCATCCGGACTACAAGTCGCAACCCGGCATTATCAACCTGGATTCCACCCACTGTGTTGACGCCGAGACATACTCCCATTTCGTCCATTGGACAAGAAGTGCCCCGAAAGAACCAACCGAAAGAAGAAAACGCCTGGTATTGCCATCAACACCAAGCGAATGGAAAGGCATTGAAGAAGAACTCCAATCCGCACCTTTTTCTTCAACGTCCTACTCTTTTTTCCAGAACACAGTCTACCCGTGATTCCCATCCCGGACACATGCACAGTACAGAAATTACTGTTTGATGTGAAACTGCGTTCCTTTGCAAGGACTACATTCCTTTGCGACATCTCATCTATCTATCTATCTATCTATCTATCTATCTATCTATCTATCTATCTATCTATCTATCTAACTAACTATCTATCTATATCTATCTATCTATCTATTATTCATATATCTTTCTAGCAATTTTTTTTGATACATGCTTTGCACAGCTATCTATCCATCTATCTATCTATCTATCTATCTATCTATCTATCTATCTATCTATCTATCTATCTATCTATCTATCTATCTATCTATCTATCTATCTATCTATCTATCTATCTATCTGTCGACAGACAGAGAATTAGGGGATGGTGTGGGTGTGCTAGATAGATAGATAGATAGATAGATAGATAGATAGATAGATAGATAGATAGATAGATAGATAGATAGATAGATAGATAGATAGATAGATAGATATATAGATATATAGATGGATAGATAGATAGATAGATAGATAGATAGATAGATAGATAGATAGATAGACAGACAGATAAATGGATGGATGGATGGATGGATGGATATGGATGGATGGATAGATAGATAGATAGAA
>WBZZ01007014.1:182500-187500 GCA_019918135.1 Paulinella micropora | reverse complement strand
CAGGAGCTTGGCCTGGTCCCGAGGGTGGTCGTTCGTCTGACCAACTTTGGACCTTTTTCCACCTTTTTAAAATATCGCCGGACAGAGCGAGTGGAGAAGGATGGTTGCGGGACACACCTATATGGGAGTTATGCGTGTTGTGCATATGAGCTGCGTTACAGGCTGCAACGCTTCCTCAGAGAACTTGGACCTCCTTGTCCCGACGGTGGTCCTTTGTACCGATTTCGGACCCTTTTGGAACTTGTCTAAATTTTTTGCAGGAAGAGCGAGTGGGAGGGTATTGTTGCGGGGGGACATATCTGTGGGCGTTATGCGTGCTGTGGACATCAGCTGCGCCATATGTCGCAACGGTAAGATAGCCTCCTGGTCCCTGAGAGCGACTCTTTGTCGGACCGGTGGGATACAGACATAAGCACGAGTACTACTGCTACTACTACTACTACTACTACTACTACTACTACTACTACTACTAAAAAATTTCCGCCACCTCAAATTGCGGCAGAAAAAAAAAAAGAAAAAAAAAAAAAAAAAAAAAAAAAAAAAAAAAAAAAAAAAAAAAAAAAAAAAAAAAAAAAAACGTATCTTGCGGTTACAAGACTAGGGAAGAATTCCGGCCAACCAAAGTTTTGTGCAAAAGCAACGTATTCTGCGGTCACAAATCACTGGCCGAAATATTTCCTTGCCGAAATGTTTCATTCGTCCTTACATTCACCTTATCTTTCTGTCTTTCTTTCTATCTATCTATATATCTGTCTATCTATCTATCTATCTTTCCCTGACCATGCGCTGCAGCCAGTGGCACAGCTGATATGTACAGCATGCAAAGACCCACAGATGTGCTTTCCAATATGACTCCCACTCGCTGTTGCTGGACTGAAATTAGAAAAGTTCGAAATTTGACTTTAATGTGGACCCGGTTTTTTGAGACTTTTTCCAACTGTTGTGAATTCTTGCCAGGGAGAGGGAGTGGAGAGGTGTGGTTGAGCCTCTGTACGTGCTGTACTACATGCTGTGCATCTAACCTGGACCACAGGCTGCAGCGCTAGCTCAAGGAAAAATAGGGCTGGACGTATGGCCAGAAACTGTTGAGCCACCTCTTATTTATCTCTCTCTCTCTCTCTCTCTCTCTCTCTCTCTCTCTCTCTCTCCATCCCTCCCTCCCTCTCTCTCTCTCTCTCTCTCTCTCTCCTTCCCTCCCTCCCTCTCTCCCCTTCCCCCCCACCTTTCTCTCTCTCTCTCTCTCTCTCTCTCTCTCTCTCTCTCTCTCTCCCTCCCTCACTCCCTCTCTGTCTCTCTCTCTTTCTCTCCCTCCCTCCCTCCCTCCCTCACTCCCTCCCTCCATCCCTCCCTCCCTCCCTCCCTCTCTCTCTCTCTCTCTCTCTCTCCCTCCCTCCTCCCTTCCCCCCCCCCCCCCCCCCCCCCCCCCTCTCTCTCTCTATAGCACAACAAGTGGGTTGCCTTGACTCTCAAGTTGAAGTTTGGCATCTCACATGAAGCCTTAAGCAAGGTAGATATGTATGTATGTATGTATGCATGCATGTATGTATGTATGTAGTATGTATGTATTTATGCATGTATGTATGTATGTATGTATGTATGTTTGTATGTTTGTATGTTTGTATGTATGTATGTATGTGTGTGTGTGTGTATGTATGTATGTATGTATGTATGTATGTATGAAGTTTGGCATCTCACATGAAGCCTTAAACAAGGTAGACGTGTATGTATGTATGTATGTATGTTTGTATGTATGTATGTATGTATTTATTTATGCATGTATGCATGTATGTATGTATGTATGTTTGTATGTTTGTATGTTTGTATGTATGTATGTGTGTGTGTATGTATGTATGTATGTATATATGTATGAAGTTTGGCATCTCACATGAAGCCTTAAACAAGGTAGACGTGTATGTATGTATGTATGTATGTATGTATGTATGTGTATGTATGTGTATGTATGTGTATGTATGTATGTATTTATGTATGTAATGTAATGTAATGTAATGTAATGTAATGTAATGTAATGTAATGTATGTATGTATGTATGTTATGTTATGTTATGTTATGTTATGTTATGTTATGTTGTGTTATGTTGTGTTATGTTATGTCATGTTATGTTATGTTATGTCATGTTATGTTATGTTATGTTACGTTATGTTATGTTGTGTATGTATGTATGTATGTATGTATGTATTTATGTATTGTATTTATGTATGTATGAGTGTATGAATGTATGTATGTAATAAGGTGAAAAAGAGGAAATCGTTGATGCATCTATGTATGTATGTATGCATGTATTTATGTAATGTATATATGTATTGTGTGTATGTATTGTGTGTATGTATGAGTGTATGAATTTATGTATGTGCGTAAAGGCGAAAAAGAGGAAATCATTGACAAAGGGTGCGGGAGTCAAAGCCTGGCTGGCCTTCTACCTCAGACTCACTCCCTCAACCATCCCAGACTCTCTCATTCTCTGCCGTCTGCTGCCCACAAATGCCAATCAAGCAGACAGCAACGCGGCAGACGGGTCAGAAGGAACTTACTTACTTACTTACTTACTTACCTACTTACTTACTTACTTACTTATTTGCTTGCTTACTTGCTTGCTTGCTTGCTTGCTCACTTACTTACTTACTTACTTACTTACTTGCTTGCTTGCTTGCTTACTCCCACAAATGCCAATCAAGCAGACAACAACACGGAGACGGGTCAGAACTTACTTACTTACTTACTAACTTACTTACTTACTTACTTACTTACTTACTGATTTGCTTGCTTACTTGCTTACTTGCTTACTTGCTTGCTTGCTCACTTACTTTCTCACTCACTCACTTACTTTCTTGCTTTCTTGCTTACTTGCTTACTTGCTTACTTACTTACTTACTTACTTTCTTTCTTTATTTCTTTCTTGCTTACTTACTTACTTCTTTGTTTACTTTCTCGATTACTTACTTACTTACTTACTTACTTACTTAACAGAGAGCAAGTGGGCAAAAAACGTAACCGCAGAGATGGCTCTGATGTGGGGTCAAAGAGAAAAAAGGTCCCACAGAAAGGATTATTGCTCTTATTATTCTTAGAAAATTTATTACTATTATTACTATTATTACTATTATTATTATTATTATTATTATTATTATTATTATTATTATTATTATTGTTATTGTTGTTGTTGTTGTTGTTATTATTATTATTATTATTATTATTATTATTATTATTATTATTATTATTATCATCATCATCCTGGACACCGTGATAGCCCAGTGGTCAAGTTCTACCATCTGGGCCCTGTCGCCAGTTCGATTCCCGTCGGTGCCACCAGTATTTTCATTGAACATACCGGTCCGTCTGGAAGTGTTGGAACTGCCCTTGCGGCGGAGTCATTAGAGCCTATCGTCAATTCTTCGTACTCCCCTCACGGGTGAGACGATGGAGGCGCATGTGCAGATTTGCATCAGCCATTGACAGAGAAGCACTATTATCATCATCATTATTATTATTATTGTGATTATTATTATTATTATTCCCGATGAAAAAACCTAGTCACACTTGCTAAACAGAGTTCCAGCCCAATGGCCTCAAGGCGTTAAACTGTGACGCCAACTCATAACCCTTTGGTGGTAGATGCTTGGGAGGAGGGTCGTTGCGCGCGTAAAAGATCTTAAACTCCGCATATGCTGGTTGATAGCCCAGGACCCAGCAGACACCAGATTGTTATGGGTGGGGTTTCGAGGCAGCTCTAGCAACCGCGCTTGGTGTATGCACTTGCACATTCGGTGACGTCTTGCAAGAGGTTGCTGGGACTGCGGAATAACCTCGGCTTAGTGCAGTCTTGCCCTCAGGAGCTCCATCGGTGGCCCCGATCATCAGGCGAGAGACTGACACGGGGGGTGGAGGACCTCGAACAAGGGTATTGGAGGCTTATGTCCGTTGAGGATATGCCATTAGCTGCATCAGTACGCCTCAGATATAGAATTATTATTATACACTATTATTATTATTATTATTATTATTATTATTATTATTATTATTATTATTATTATTATTATTATTATTATTATTATTATTATTATTATTATTATTATTATTATTATTAGTGGCACCGCGATAGCCCAGTGGTTAAGGTCTACCATCTGGGACCTGTCGCCAGTTCGATTCCCGTCGGTGCCAGTATTTTCAAAGGATGTTTTCTTAGAAAGTAGTGGTCTGTCTGGAAGGCTTGGAGCTGCCTTGCGGGGGTGTCAGTAGAGCCTATCGTCAAATCTTCGTACTCCCCTCGCGGGTGAGACGATGGAGGCACATGTGCAGAAATGCATTCGCCATTGACAGAGAAGCACTATTACTATTATTATTATTATTATTATTATTATTATTATTATTATTATTATTATTATTATTATTATTATTATTATTATTTAGGACACCGTGATAGCCCAGTGGTCAAGTTCTACCATCTGGGCCCTGTCGCCAGTTCGATTCCCGTCGGTGCCACCAGTATTTTCATTGAACATACCGGTCTATTTCTGGACCAGTATTTTCATTGAACATACCGGTCCGTCTGGAAGTGTTGGAACTGCCCTTGCGGGGGTGTCATTAGAGCCTATCGTCAATTCTTCGTACTCCCCTCACGGGTGAGACGATGGAGGCGCATGTGCAGAAATGCATCAGCCATTGACAGAGAAGCACTATTATTATTATTATTATTATTATTATTATTATTATTATTATTATTATTATTGGACACCGTGATAGCCCGGTGGTCAAGTTCTACCATCTGGGCCCTGTCGCCAGTTCGATTCCCGTTGGTGCCACCAGTATTTTCATTGAACATACCGGTCCGTCTGGAAGTGTTGGAACTGCCCGTGCGGGGGTGTCATTAGAGCCTATCGTCAATTCTTCGTACTCCCCTCATGGGTGAGACGATGGAGGCGCATGTGCAGATTTGCATCAGCCATTGACAGAGAAGCACTATTATTATTATTATTATTATTATT
>WBZZ01007014.1:122500-125000 GCA_019918135.1 Paulinella micropora | reverse complement strand
TATGTAAGTATGACAGTCTTCACACATGTAAGTATGTAAGTATGTAAGTATGTCAGTATAACATTCTACACATATGTAAGTACGGTATGTAAGTATGTAAGTATGTAAGTACGTAAGTATGTAATTATAACATTCTACGCATATGTAAGTATGTAAGTATGTTGTAAGGTAAGTATAACATTCTACACATATGTAGGTATGTAAGTATGTAAGTATGTAAGTATGTAAGAATAACATTCTACGCTTATGTAAGTATGTAAGTATGTAAGAATGTAAGTATGTAAGTATAACATTCTACACATAGTTTAAGTATGTAGGTATGCAAGTATGTAAGTATGTAAGTATGAAAGTAGGTAAGCATGTATATATAACATTCTACCATATGTAAAGTATGTAAGTGCGTAACTATGTACGTATGTAAGTATGTAAGTATGTAAGTATGTAAAATTAACATTCTACGCATATGTAAGTATTAAGTATGTAAGAATGCAACTATGTAAGTATTACATTCTACACATATGTAAGTATGTAAGTATGTCAGTATGTAAGTATGTAAGTATGTAAGTATAACATTCTACACATATATATGTAAGTACGTAGGTATGTAAGTTGTATGTAAGTATGTAAGTAAAGCAAGTAATTATAACATTCTACCATATGTAAAAAAAGTAAGTAAGTATGTAACTATGTAAGTATGTAAGTATAACATTCTACGCATATGTAAGTATGTAAGTATGTAAGTATATATGTTTATATATGGTCTGTCTGTCTATCTGTTTTTCTGTTGAAGGTGCTGACCGAGTATGTAAGTATGTAAGTATGTAAGTATGTAAGTATGTAAGTATAGCATTGTGCATATATGTAAGTATGTAAGTATGTAAATATATATGTTTATGTATGGTCTGTGTGTCTATCTGTTTTTCTGTTGAAGGTGCTGATCGAGTATGTAAGTATGTAAGTATAACATTGTGCATATATGTAAGTATGTAAGTATGTAAATATATATGTTTATGTATGGTCTGTCTGTCTATCTGTTTTTCTGTTGAAGGTTCTGACCGTATGTATGTAAGTATGAAGGTATGTATGTATCTGTTTTTTCTGTTGAAGTATGTAAGTATGTAAGTACATATGTTTATGCATGGTCTGTCTGTCTATCTGTATATATGTTTATGCATTTTCTGTCTGTCTATCTGTATATATGTATGGTCTGTCTGTCTATCTGTATATATATGTATGTAAGTATGTAAGTATATATGTTTATGTATTTTTTGTTGAAGGAACTGACCGAGTCCTTGCTGTCATCCGAGGTATACATAGATAGATAGATAGCTAGATAGCTAGATGAGATGTCGCAAAGGAATGTAGTCCTTGCAAAGGAACGCAGTTTCACATCAAACAATAATTTGTGTACTGTGCATGTGTCCGGGATGGGAATCACGGGTAGACTGTGTTCTGGAAAAAGAAGAGGAGGAAGGACGTTGAAGAAAAAGGCAATCTAGGAATGGAGAGTGGGAGGATAAGGAAGAAGAGAAAGAAAAGGAAGCCGTTAGTCCAAGTGTTTTGAGCACCGTAAGCTTGCGCAAGCTACAATGATGACATTGTATGAGGCCTAAACCCCCGCAGGGACCTAGCCCGGGCTATGCAACACTGGACGGCTATGATGGAATGCAGTCACCAATACGGACTAGAGGAAGATTAGTCCAATTTTTGACTGCACAGGAGCAAAGATAGATAGATAGATAGATAGATAGATAGATAGATAGATAGATAGATAGATAGATAGATAGATAGATAGATAGATAGATAGGTAGGTAGGTAGGTAGAGATAGGTAGGTAGGTAGATAGATAGATAGATAGATAGATAGATAGATAGATAGATAGATAGATAGATAGATAGATAGATAGGTAGGTAGGTAGATAGGTAGGTAGATAGGTAGGTAGATAGATAGATAGGTAGATAGATAGATAGATAGATAGATAGATAGATAGATAGATAGATAGATAGATAGATAGATAGATAGATAGATAGATAGGTAGGTAGATAGCATAGATAGATAGATAGATAGATAGATAGATAGATAGATAGATAGATAGATAGATAGATAGATAGATAGATAGATAGATAGATAGATAGATGAGATGTCGCAAAGGAATGTAGTCCTTGCAAAGGAACGCAGTTTCACATCAAACAAATTAGATAGATAGATAGATAGATAGATAGATAGATAGATAGATAGATAGATAGATAGATAGATAGATAGATAGATAGATAGATAGATAGATAGATAGGTAGATAGATAGGTAGGTAGATAGATAGGTAGATAGATAAGAGGTGCCTCACAAGTTCGTTCCCACTTTTGAATTTTTTTCTTTCTGGGAAGGAGGCCGAGATAGCTGGTTTTATTTCATGTGCATACACTACAGGACACGTACAGTAGTGTGTCCTCATAATTACGAAGACTCTCGCCTTTCGACTTGATAACGTTGCGGAGTCGTTTAG
>WBZZ01007014.1:100000-117500 GCA_019918135.1 Paulinella micropora | reverse complement strand
TTTTCATAGGTGACTCGGAGTACACGTCCTTGTCAACAAATTTACCGCTACTAGTGTCACGGTAAAAAGTGACAAAAAGATAATGAACTGTGATATTAATATGAAAAAAAATGGCAATTCATAGACAGTTGATTTTTACTATCAATTGATCGTTTGAAGTCATTTCTGAACGAAATCGAAAACTAGTTAGTGAAGTCACGGCGAAACATAGCCTCTGCAGAGGAGAGTCTAATTTTACTTAAAATTTACTAACGGACCGCCGCCGCTATCAAAAAGAATGGAAGTCTTGACTACCCTCCTGTGAGGAAATTACCAACCAGCATTCAAATGAATACACACACGGCTGTTATTTGATCTCAAAATACTTCCGAGAACACGGGGAAGGTACCAAAAGACGCTGGGATGGTCAATTCCAGTTTATTTAGTACATTTGCTTGACAAACTACTTGTCCCTTGCGAAACAATGCAAATTCTGAGAACTAACGAATAGTATTCAAGTGCTACACGTGTTGTGTAGCAGTTGGAGTTGTTCAAGTTAGTCTGTGGAAAAATAAAGGAAAATATCACGGTTAAGTATTACCACTTTAACTAACCTATCTGACTTGTTTTAGCATTTTACTTGGAGCGTGGACCGGAAACAGGAAAACACTGTCCAAGGAAATAAAATATGACTGGAGACCGGAAATAGCGGTCAAAGGAATAAAAGTTTTCATATATGGGGAAAAAATGCAATAGTCAAGCTTTTCTAAAAAGCTAGGTGTTAAACTTGGGGAAATAAATTGATCTGTTAACGGCAGTTGAAAACGTAACAACTACAAGTTATCACAGTTGATAAATAAACGGAAAAATGAAGTAACGGAACTAAAAATAGAAGAGTAAACTTGAAGTAAAAACTTGAAGAAAGTTTAACACAATATTAATGTTTCGGTCCGGTACGGTAGTCATTCCGATAACCCCCCCCCCCCCCCCCCAGACCATAACGGTAGGTTGGAGTTGCGATCGAAACGAATAGTAACAGATGATTGACCAAATGATGTGTAAATAAATACAAAAAGAAAATGAATCAAAGAGATTGCAGATGTAGATCAATCCGCGATATGTGCGACACTGCGTATATGTGTCAACGCATTGATCAAGATAGTATCAACATGCAGAGGCAGGACGGATATAGTGTACCTAATCATACATCATGAAAGGAGCGTAGGGCCAACACTATCACTACGTGTTCAAAGCGGTAAATAGCATTGTGTGACCTGCCTTAGCTAATGCCAGTTCAAAATATGTGAATATGACTATCGTACAAGCCTGTAGAAAATACTAAATTGTTGGGTGGTACATGAAGTGGGAAAGGAGATAGAGTCCGAAGGGAGTCTAAAAGCAAAAACCACTTGAGAGTCACTTCGATCTTAGTTTGAAAACATGAAAATCGTACTTCTTACCGTTGTAAGGTTTGCGTAAACGTTTGAGTTGTTCGGGAATGATCGAGCCCTTGTTCCTGGAGTTGGAGCTTGGCTTGAACTGAATATCGCGATGAACGACCTGATCATTCTCACTGTCGAGTGTCATCTTCTTCCAGAAGTTGAGAGGCTTGGTCCATTGGAGATGCGTCGATCCCTCCGTGATTGTGCCGTCCGGATGGACAATCGGCTCCACATAAACTGGGCGGTTTTGCATATTAGAAAGCGAAGTGATGCAGAGCTGGTGGACGCGGAAGTCGTCGCGATCGTCCGTGGGATCTTCATCCATGATCATCCCTAACTTAAGCAAGCCATCGTCGATGAAGGCTATCACCTCACCAACAACATAGTCCTTCTGGTCGTCATTGTGCGCCTGATCCTGGACCGGGTCGATGGCCTGAGCCAGATCGGTTGGGGCCGAGTAGGGGCTGACGTGTGCAATGACAATTTTGAAGAGGACCTTGTTGGTGTGCTCGTGCCGGAGGCGAAAGGTGTTACTGGAAAGCTTTTCCAATATAATGTAAGGGCCGTCGTGTTGGAGAACAGAGGAAGCGGGAATACCTTTGGTTGATTGCTTCGGGCGATAGACGGTGACTCGGTCACCCACCTTCCAATCGGGTAGTTTGCGTCGCCGTTGCTTGTTCTTCTGTTCGTTGGCAGCCTTGCGCGTGAAGGAGGCGTATTCCTTGACATACGCCGTGACAGCAATCCGGGCTAAGCGGAGAGTGTCGAGTTGGTCCGATGTCTGGACGGTCGTCGAGCCAGACTTAGTTATTGCGGCGGTTGATCGAGCCGCCCATTCAGCGATGACGTCGGGAGAATCGAAGATATCGATAGATGTACGTGGCTGGCGAGCCATCATACCTTCAAAAGCGGATACGCCGGTGGCGGTAGAGACGTAAGTGTTCTGCGAGAACGACAGAGCTGGCATGGCCTTGGGCCAAGTCTTCTTGTCTTTGTCTGCGAGTGCCTGGATAGCGCGGCGGAGGCTTTGATGCCTGCGTTCTACCATGCCTAACTGATGGTGAGAGTATGGCGCGGTGGTGAGCCATTCGATTCCAGCCATGCTGCAGAAAGCCTTGGCAAGATTGCCACGGAAAGATCCATGATCGTCAGACAGGATGGCCTCAGGAAAACCAAAAAGGCAAACCCATCGGGCGAGGATGGTCTCAACGGTTTCTTCAGCAGTGGTGGAAAGGACTGGAATAAACAGCAAGTAACCTGCGAATAGATCGACTAGAGTTAACACGTACTGTTCGAGTACGCCTTCGATGCCTACATGAACATGATCTATGCCTATAGCTTGACCTGGATGGCTCCAGACTAACGAGTTATAGCGGCCATGATTAAGTGTGAGGCGGGCGTGTGATAGTGGACAAAAGTGGCAATCTTTGAGGATAGCCGCAATGTCGGCGTGCATCCTGTCTTTCCCATCGGGTCCGAACCATATGTATCGCTGATGGCTGTATGGGGCAAGGGTGGGGACCTTTGCGTGATTCTGGATCAAGTGAGCATGGGAGACAAGCTTGCGTATGAGGGGATTGGGAACATATATACGGCGGGAGCGGTCGGGCATGATATGTACCGCTAGCACTCCCTTGAAAAAGAGAAAAGTATTACCCTGGCCGATAGATGTAGATCCGTCCCAAAACGGTTATAAAAGGGGATCTTCTTTCTGCGCTGACTGGATATCCGCGCGCGTGACGCGCGGGGCATGTGATGTAGCATACATATTAAGCACAGCATGGCGATTCAATCCAAAGTTATGAACAAGCCACACAAGGTTGTCCTCAAGGAAGACGATCTTGTGGCACGCTAATACTGTCTCACGAGAGATAGTCTCACCGTCGGGTATGAGGTGTACCGTGTCTTGAGGAACAAGTACAGCAAAAGGCTTGCTGAGAGCAAAAAGCCGACGGGCTACGTCCGGAGCACGCTCCGCGGGCGGGATGACTATGGCGTAGTCCCATGGGGCCTGTAAGGTCTTGATCGTTGGTGCACCGCGCAAAATCCGACAGTCGTGCTTCTTAAAGCGCGCGTCTAATTGCGGATGACTACCGTCAATCGCGAGCGAAAATGAGCGTCCACTGGACTGTAACATAGTTGCCGGATGGTGTCCAATAGCTAATTCGTCGCTTCGACTTCCCCGAGGAGAGTGGGTTGGCCGGGCGATATACAAGGAACACGAGAGAGGGAATCAGGAAGGAGATCCTGTTACCCTGAGTATTCCACCTTGAAGCGGATAGTTTGAAGGTGGTCTAGGACCCATCTGACAACCATCGGGCTTCTGGCGTGGTATAGCCATATGAGCGGGCGATGATCCGTGACGATAGTCAGCGGATGATCACTAGCATCAATATAGTAACTGGATTGCTGAACTCCGTAAATTATACAGTAAGCTTCCCGAACATACGTGACCCACCGAGATGGAGTATCCGTGAATTTAAGAGAGAAATAAGAGATGACGGGTGCAGACTTCTCAGGGCCCGAATGTAGAGCTCCACCGATGCTAACGATGCTAGCGTCTGTTCGAAGGTAGAGCTGCTGCGTCTTGTTGTACTTGTCGAGGATCGGTAGCGTTGTCAGGACACGCTTGAGTTTTGCAAAACATTTCTTCTCTTTTGCACGGAAAAAGTTGGGTCCCGTAGGCCGGGCGTTCGCAGACATGAGTAGATCGGAGAGCGGCGCCACCAAGCGAGAGTAGTTGGGAATATGTGCCTGAATAAAGTTGGTCATACCGAGTATAGAGCGGACCTCGGTGATGTTCTGCGGTTCAGAGATCTTCAGGATCGCGACAATCTTGCTTGTGTCGGCGGCGACGCCTTTCTTGCTGCAGACTTTGCCAAGCACTGGAAGTGAGTTGTAGCCAATGCGTAGCTTGTCCGCGGCAAAGTAATAGCCGGCTGCCTCCGCAGCCTCCATGAGCTTCTCCAGTTGGTTCATATGGACGTCGAAGTCGTCGTGAGCCAAATGCACGTTGTCGATGTATGATGCAGCCATCTGACCCCAAAAAGGGAGATGGCCAAAAGATTTGTCGACTGCGCGTTGGAAGTCACCAGGGGCGCGGTGGATACCCTGCGTCATATAGTTGGGGACTAGAAGTCCACGAGGAGTCCATACGGCGAGGATGTCGCGGCTACCGTCTGTAGGGTCGATCTTCAGGTGCGAGAAACCATCAACCATGTCCAACGCGGAGAGATAGTTATATCCCGCGAAGAGCTCACGGTGATGATCGGGGTTAGAAAGGCCGGGGACCGGAAGGATGAGCCGGTCGTTAACCGCGCGGTAGTAGAATACCATGCGGATGCATTTGAAATGATCCTGCAAGAGGGAGTTAAACTTGCCTTCAGGGCACGGTCTAGTAGCCCACTCACAATTAGGAGAGGCAAAACTATAGCGGCCAGTAGCAAGCATATCGTCTGCCCACTGGGTCAGGAACTCTCTGACAGCAGGCGTCCATCTAGGGCAGTGAACCCAAATAGGCGGTGCGCCTGGACGTAGCTTCAAAGATAACGGTGTGCGTAAAACAGCCAGCCTTTTCATGGAATCGGTCGCTGTAACGCTCTAGAAAATCTTTCGCTCGTTTCTTCTGAGGGGGAGTGAGGTTGAAGCTAATAGTTTCCGGGCCGAACTTGGGTTTAGGTGGTTCGGCCTTCTTTTCCTTCTGTTCGTCTACGTATTGTCGGCATAATCGCTCTGAATGCATCAAAACGGGGTCTGGGAATAGGCATGTGATGTCATCTAGTGTGACGAGTAAAATACCTGGGTCAGAAGTCATGTTCATAGAGAGCCAGTCTAGACCGCTAATCGGGGGATGTTCCCGATCATGCGGTAACATTAGCTGGGCCACAATATGGGGTTTGATAGGATTTGGATACGGCTCCGTGAGTTCTCACTGCGTCATGCACATCTCCGGCTCATGTTGAGGTGAGTGTGGTCGGAAACGCAGCTGTCCCGGAGAAGGGGGCGATTGACATTGTGACACAGCCAATGTTCGAAACATAAGCATCGAGTGGGTTGGTACACGTTTCGTGTCTAGTTGCAGGAGATGAGTTGCCCAAGATCAGCTGCGCGTTTCCGGAACTAAGTTCTGGGGTCGGCTGTGAGCCGGTCGGGGTAGGCTAGGCTCGCTCCGCACGCGTCTCGGACCGCGCATTGGCAGTGTGCTTCGGGGTACATTTCTCCTAGCCGGAATACCCGTAGTCCATCTCTGGATCGGGTTTTTCCAGCCATGGATCATAGCCTGTCGCATACGCTGCTGTTGTGCCTGGTGTTGAGAGCGTATGGGCTTTCGTTCACCTTGTGACACAGTCCGAAGGTACCGTCTACCTTGGCGGTCGTAGGCTACTTCATGATAGTGCCATGTGCGTACCTTATGGGCTTTGCCGCGGCTGCCTCGTTTACTCCGCTCCTTGTTCTTATTCTTATCCTCCGCCTTCTCCTGCTTATCTGTCGTCCGGTTACCCGATGTTGCGCTCGGGGCTGGAGCAGAGCTGGAGGACGAAGATGAAGAAGAAGAGGAGGATGAGGAGCAGTCTTTGTAGTCGTCGTCGTGACTACGTCGTCGTCGTCGGTCGGGCTGGCAGCTGGTCTTGGGCTTTTTGTATTTCCAGCCTATCCGCTTGCTGGAACGACCTCTGCCGGTATCTGCGTCTTCGTCGGCGGGCGAAGAGTCTTCTCTTTCATCCTTGCCGCTACGTCCTTGACGTTCGTATTCCTCTTTCTCTTCCTCGTCCTCATCACGCGCTCTATTGTATTCCAATCGCCGCTGTGATCTCGAATCAGCGGATGAGAGGCCGCGTGGATTCGAGCGGGATGAAGTGTGCGGAGAGAAGGAGATGCGGTCAGACTGAGACCCTTCCTCCAGCTGACTCCGGGAGACGCGTGAGGAAGGAATCTGAAATCCCAGAGGCGTGACGTCGGCTGAAGAGATCTAGGACCTGTGATTGTAAATCGTATAGCATGCGCTCCTTCCACGGCTGACACCGCGGAAGGAAGTGCGGGAGGGCCCTGTGAGGAAGATGAAGACGATGCTGACGATGATGACAAGTATGTCGATGGTGGCGATGATGGCAAATATGTCGATGGTGCTTGCGATAATGATGTGGGGGCAGCCGGTGAAAAGGGCGAAGGGGTGGGATCCTGCCGAGCTCTAAGTTTCCATCGGTGGTCCAAATTCTTGGAGAGCCTGAGGACTGGATAGGTCGTCTCCGGCCTTCCAGTCACCGGAGCGGGGGGAAGTTGCCCATTCGTGGAAAACATGTCCGCGTCCTGCTGAAGGATGACGTTTTGGAGCATCGCAAACTCAAGACGGCAATGTGTGTTCCAGGAAGAGACTGATTCCCAACCAGGATCAACGGGGACTAGCGGAAGGTTTAGATAGGCCGCTATATCACGTGGATCCCGGAGGTCTACCCGAGTGCCAAGATAGGTCGAGGCGAGGTCGAGGCGCACGATATTTGGTATCGTTTCCTTGATATCCATTTCGTCCTGTATGGATGGGACACCATAGGGGTAACCCTTGGCACGCAGTGCCCTCGAATACGGATTCAAGATGTCTGCAAGACAAGGTGAATACGTGCTTGGGTGCAATACGACCTGGGTTTCCTCGTAAGCCGGCACGTTGAGCATATGCTGCAGTGCCCGCACCTCTGTCTGCATCTGTATGAAAAAGGGGACATTGGCTATGGTTGTACAGTAGGTCGTGTGCCGAAGAAGGCAGGTTCCGAAGAAGATAGTCCTGTACCGGGGCTAAAGTGTCTATACCCCTGGTCCATCGCGCTTCCATAAATAAGGAAGGTTGATTTAACAGGTTCAGTTTCTGCTCTAATATTTCTCTGTCCGGGCTATCAGTGAAGAGGCGCGCGAGCATGCCTGCATTGGGACTTACATCCCACTGGTCTGTCGGGAGGATGGGATGATATTTGTCAGTAGAACAAATTGTCATGTCCATGTTTGCGAAATAGTTCGCCGGCAGATCCGCGAAAAAGGAGAAAGTCGGGAGCGAAAATCCGATAGGCCGTTTGATATCATGTGGGTGTGTGCAATATCTTATGGCAGAATTCGATGGTAGTCGAAAAAGATAGTAGAGACATGCAAACCACTGCCATAAGTGCTCAAAGGCAAAATGGTATCGTACGAAAATAGGGCAGCCGAGATAGTCTTCATCATGCCGTCCTATGGCCCCTTGATCGTACCGGTTCCACCGATACAGTGTGGGACCATGGAAATGGGACTACGTGGTTCATAATCTGCGGAGACACACTCTGTCCCCCCTGTCCCGGGTAGAGTCCTGATAGGTGGCCCATGAAAGCATATGGTCGTTCGTGCGAGTATGATATGTAATGCCTGAAAAGCAGGGTATTGGATATCGGGTCTTCCTGGTCCAACCCAAAAGCCAGAATTGAGGCCAATTGAGCTCTGGATCGTCCCCGAACAGGCGGATGGTGAAACATCGTCAGTGGGGTCCTATTCATAACCATGGCCGGCAATACTAACTTGAGAGGGAGACCGTTCAGCAGATTACTGATATGCTTCGGGGTACGGTTCGTTTCGACGAACGGGATGTTGCAGCGGTTGGTTACCGCAGGGTTTTTGTGAAAACGATCGTGATGCGCATACACTTCGGTGCGTTTATCGATGCACATCCAATCATCCTGCGGGTTGGTTTGTATGGGGGCTGGTCCTTGCAAGCAAGGAACAAAAGCGATGCATTCCGACAGGAGGACATCCTCTGGCTGGGAAAGGCCCGAGCCACGCTCCTGATGGCAGACGTTCATGGTTTTCATAGTGACACCTGCAAAGGTATGAACGACTTGACAGTCGATGTAGCCTGGGCCAATATAAAGCGCGATATATCCCTTGTTGTCGAGGAATATGCAGTCTCGTTGGTTGAGCTGTGCCATGATTTCTGGTAACTGGCGTAGCCCCTGGGGGCCCACGCCTTAGCCTGTTGGACCCCAGGGGCTACGTACGCTACTGATCTAATCAGTTGGCTCGAGTATAAGCGCGTGGCTACGTAATTATGTTGGTGCATGTCCTCATATCTTGTCAACTGATGGAGCTGTGAGAAGCACCGATCTATATGTACGTTGCCGCCATGAAGCGGGATTTCATACCCACCGTCCTCGCGGATCTCGAGCCAGTGTCGCACTATCGTGATATTGCCTGGATCGTCAAAAAACGGGTCCTCGTAGATCCCATGGACCCGGATGAGGTAAGGCGGGTAATAGTAGCAACGATGGTTGCATTTAATGTGCTGACCGAATTGGACGAGATCTTCCCAATAGGGGCGGAGGCGGACAATCGGGTTTTGAATAATGAACAGTGACTTCCTGTCATTGTAAACGTCCTTCAAAACCGCACCTCCTACTTGCGGGACAGCTGGTATGCTCTTGCCTTGACGGTGCATATCTCTCTCGAACCGACGTGTGTGCGAGTAACCATACGTGGTCTGGGTGCATGATGCTATTTCGACCCGGGGTTGAGACCCGTTCTCCGTGGAGTTGTAGATCTTTCCTGGACGAGTTGTCTCATGCCAGTATCCGTTATAGCGCGGCCTCGGACCGTTATGAGCTGTAGGTTAGTCAGATTCCAATCTCCTTGTGGGAAGGTTCGAGCTGCGCTAAGGGAGATTGATCCATAGCGGCAAGACATGACAGAAAACCCTAATGATCGCTGTGATCCATGTGTCCAAAATTGTGGTAATCCTGTTATAGGAGGTTGCTGGACTAAGGGTGGAAGTGATCGCGGCAAGGGGGACGATGAGGAGGTAGCTTGTGATAGTGGTACAGGCGTAGCGGTTTGACGCGCCGGTGTCCCTGACGACGTCGCCGCCGGGGGCGTGCCATCTATCACTATAACCTCCCTTTCCGACTGAGTCGGTCCTGGAGGAGAAAGTGGTGCGTTAGGAGACGTAACATTTGAAAGAGCGGGCGAGTGAGCGGGAGTTGTAGGTGAGAAAGTAGGTTCTATGGGAGACTCCCTGGGTCCTAACCGGCTAGGCGTATCGGCCGATCCGGGCTTGCGTGCCCACTCGCTAGGAAACGCGGTGGAGGGAGTGGGTGATGGTCCTGCGGGAGTCTCTTGTGAGGCTTGCGTGGCCCGGTGATCTTGCCCCGAGCTCGAAGAACTCGAGCTTGAGCTTGAAGCGGTGGCTCCTTCAAGATCAGCCTGGGCTGGTGTCGCCGTCTCACTAGGTGACGGTGGTCCCTGAGGAGTCACGTCCTCCTCCTCGCGTATTGGGGGAAGAGCCGTGATTGGAAAAGCCGAGACCGGTGTACGGTCCAGTCGGGCCGCTGTGGTCAGAGATCGTGTCTGTCGCGGTGTGGGGGATGTACGGTCAGTACTGTCCTCCTGCTTCTCCTCCGTCTCGACTGTCTTCTCTTCCTGTTCCTCTTCATCATCACTCCCGTCAGTGGTGATCGCCACCAAAGGGAGGAGACTAAAAGGACATTCCTTAAGGTCTTGCTTTTGGGCTTCCTCCTCGTTATCATCCGAGTAAAGGTCCATCAGCGTGACCAACTGTTGGCAGGGACTATCTCTTAGGATTGTCCTGCTTCGCAAAACCTGATTGACAGTCTCGGCGGTCGGGGCGGGGTCAGGATCTCAAACTCATCCAAGAGGATTTGTTCGTTCTCCGCCCGTGTCGGCACGGCCGGCCACTGTTGGCCAGCTGCCATACGGGTGAAAAGGGCATCAGTGGATATGTTGGTCTGCATGATAAGGGCAGTACCAAGCAAAATATCCGCTCCCGGGGGAACATTCTGGGAGGTGTAAAGGTAAATCTCATCCCAGCCTCTTGTAGGGAGGACTTAGATGTAGAGACGTATGCCTCTAACCATAGTTATGATCCCTTGAGCAGTGCGGGCTGTCAGGATGGGCAAATCCATTTAAGTCAGGCCCATCTTGGAGGACAAGCGTGGGTGGATCAGCCCCAAGGTATTACATCCAGTGTCAACTATGACGAAGATGTCGATAGCCTTGTCGGCGGTCTGATCCAGTCCGGCAATAGCCAGGACCAGTCCTTGGAGGACATTTGCCTTGCGAGGTCGTACGGGAGCGACATAACGGCATTCAAGAGCAGTGTCAGTCCCGTCGTCCAATATATTATGGGTGCTTACCTGGCTAGGGTCGTCTCGAACCTCACGGTCCTACCATACACACGACACTCAGGTTGTTGCCACACCTGCATCCCCAAGGGGAAAGACTGAGGTCGAGTCGGAGATGTTGACAACCCATGTGAAATCATCGGCTGACAAGGGGGAGGAACCGCATGATGATACCATCACTGACGCCATAGGGGCATCCTTGCGTTCCTTGCGGTCTTTTCCGCATCGATCCTTCTGTGCGGGACCAGCGCGTTGCTTCCCGGCCCGCGGGGGGCACCAATGCGAGTTGAGCCCCTTCTCCAGATCGCGCGTGCGTGTCCTACCGATTTCGAGTGTATGATTTTGTTTCTCTACCTTGCCGAAGTGTTGACAGTAGGCGCAGGGCTCGGAGCTCTTGTTCTGTAGCGCGCGGTTCTCCTTGGCGTGGTCCTTCGTCCACTGGGCCGGCTTGGCGATCTTGATCGCGTTGGCCCCAGAAAAGCGCAGTTTGATTTTCTGGATCATAGATCAGTGTCACCTGTGATACTACCGGCGGTCCTGTGACGGCTACTGACGGTTTTGATTTTTATTATATACTATAATAGACGGTGTAGTGAAGCAATCAAGTTTCCTTGTTCAAGTTCAGTGGTCCTCTTTCAGTTTCATTCTTCATCATCAGTTACCTTTACTACGTGGCTCGGATGCAGCCTTGGTTGTACGCCCGCCGGACGAACTCGAAGGCGCAGAGCCCTTGCGTTGGTCCGGGCCCGGGCCAGACTTCGGCTTGTTCTGCTGATGGGACGCCGGAGCTTGCCTCGCCACGACCTGCAGCTGACTACCCGAGGGGATGTCGCGGGGCCACTTGGTTCTTGGCTTTCTCGTGCTCTCCTTGGCACTCTCCTTACGAGGAGGGCGCCGGCCGTAGTCGGAATCCGGTGCAGTCAGGATCATCTTGGGGTCCCAATCCGTCAAAGTACGCGTACGCGGGTTAGCCTTGAGGATGAGGTACCTCATCTCTTCCAACGTGCGTGTCGGCGCAATGCACCGCTTCTTCCTCTCTATCTGCAGGGTCTCTATGTGCTGTATCTCCATAGGGGAGACACATCGCCGGGCTACCTCATACTTATGGGATTCCTCGGCCACAAGGCCTTGGTTCTGCAGCTGCCTGAAGAGCTTCTGTAAACGCGTGATATAAGTGGCCAAGTTCTCTTTCGACCGTCTCTTCATGTCATTCCTGTAACTCGGGCCGAAAGGCTTGGTAACGTCGTAGACGATGTCGATTTTCCATCGTGAGTCTAATCGGTAGTCCAGCCAAATCCATGGCAAGAGCTGCAGAGACTTTATGTAGGAGTCTTTGGAAGAAGTTCTTGCCGACCACGCGTTGAGGAAGATCTCGGCCTCAGACTGGGTCATAAAAAGGGAAAGATTTGAAAGAAACAGGCGCAAGGTGTATCCTAATGATACGTGGTCGAACTTGAGCTTTTTGATCTCGCTCAGACGACGTTGTCGTCGTTCGGTAGCCAACTCAAACGGCGCCACCATCATAAGGACGTTGCTGCCACTAAAGCGTATACCATTCCGGGTATTACTCAACGAGGGCTACTCGCCACTACTAGAGGATGCACTAGTTGTCGCTCTACTCCCAGACGGATTGTCCACCTCCGCTTGGATCGTCGGGGCAGCTGGGCTGGCTAAAACCGTTCCGGCTACCTCTGGCGTGACCGCTGCGGAGGCTGCGGTTTCCGCGACAGCCGTCCGGTCTCTCCATCTTCGTCGCTCCCACCGGCTGGCGGGAGCGATTGCCTAACTGTGGAGAAAGTCGCGATACGTGGAGGGGCAGAGCGGGGCCGGCTTGAGGACTGCCCGACTCGGGGGATAGGGGGAGGCTGTCACCGTCGGCTGGCTCTGCCCCTCGCTCTGGAGAGAAAGAGAACAGAGGACCTTTCGACTCTTCTTCCTCCTCGACTACCCTTCCGTATGGGGAGACAAAGCGCGCCGCTGTCTTCGTACCGAGTCAGGAGGGGAGGCGAATGATCCAGGGAGGCTTGGGCTCCGTTGAGAAAACCCGGGGTCGGGGATGAACCATACCCTGATGCTAGTGGGGAAAATGCCACGTCAGTTGCAGCCGGTCTCGGTCGGGAAAAGAGGGAACGCTGTGCCTCTGGCCCGCCTATGGGGCCCAGACTACTTCCTGAAGGGCGAGAGGGTCGACCTGGGAAGGCTGTAATGGGGCCACCAAAGCATTGGGAGCCAGTTGGGGGGAACCTTAGCGGGGCGGGGGCTGCCATGAAGCGCGATGACGATGCTGCCGTCGTAGCAGGAGGCATCGTCGTTGCAGTAGCTGTAGCAGTAGTCGTAGTTGTAGTCGTAGCTGTAGTCGTTGCTCCTGCCAGCGGGGGGGCGAGTCGGGCCCATGGTAGGAGCCGCCGTGGCCGCTGGTGCCGGAATCGTCACGTAGCGCATGGAGCAGGGGACGTTGTCCGGGGACAGAACCCAACCGACCTTTTTCGCAAGGTCGTTGTACCTACTTATAGCTAGGTCTCTCTCTCCACTATAAGCGGTCCACTTGTGGCAAGTGGATGGGTCCAACCAATAATCCACCATCTGCTCGAGGTGCTGCATGGGGAGAAAAGGCTCCTCCTCAAGATTGAGAAGGCAGTCCTTTACCGCTTTTGCTAAGAGGGGGCCGAGGTCCTTATTTAAAATCATTAGTACGACCTTAATGAAGTGGGCGCGGCTGATTCCGTCAGTCTGAGGCGAGAGCTTCTTGGCCGAGCAGTCCTTAAGGGCCTTCCTGTATGTGTCTATGAAGGGGACCTTGAGGTTGGTGCGCAGCGTACGAGAGATGTTGAGGCATTCCTCTCGGTGGTAGACTTCCTGACTGACCAGGTCGTAATTGGGGCGTGGAAAGGCTCATTTTGCCACACCTGAACGTAGAACGCACACGATGTAGCAAACAGGTCTGGAATTTGCTAAGGAGACCTTTAGGGTTGGTTGCTACTCGATGGCGGCATTCAAATGAATTACACACACGGCTGTCATTTGATCTCAAAAGACTTCCGAGAGCAAGGAAGGTACCAAAAGACGCTGGGATGGTCAATTCCAATTTATTTAGTAGACTTGCTTGACAGACTACTTGTCCCTTGCGAACTTTCACAATGCAAATTCTGAGAACTAACGAATAGTATTCAAGTGCTACACGTGTTGTGTAGCAGTTGGAGTTGTTCAAGTTAGTATGTGGAAAAGTAAAGGAAAATATGTTAAGTATTACCACTTCAAGTTAACTAACCTATCTGACTTGTTTTACTATTTTATTTGGAGCGTGGACCGCCGGGAAAGTGACATCCCCAGCCCAAAAGCAACCGCAGCTAAGGATTGGCGCAGTTGGTCCGTCCCACAGCTGGAATGCTGGGTCTCTGTGAATCGGCCTGATCACAAGCTGCCCAAACAGAACAGTCAAAAAGACCCCGCAACGGTGAGGAACAAAAGTGTGTTCTGTCTTCCTCTTGCTAATATCTTTTTGCATGTATGGCAAATTCGTAACAACATGGAAGGAGCAATTGTTGCAGGAGGTTTGGGAACTTAAAAATATAGAAATTGAAGCTCCCTGCATAGGCAAAGTGAGGAAAAGGGCTAGAAATCCTCCTGGTCAGTTACAACAAGAAGAGAGGAAGACTGAGTGTAATGAGCCCAAAAAAAGAAAAGTGTTGAAGGCCGAAGAGGTCACAACAACAGTAACAACAACAACAACAACAACAACAATAATAATAATAATAATAACAATAATAATAATAATAATAATTATCATGAATAATAATGATAAAATAATAATAATAATAATAATAATAATGATAATAATAATAATGATAATAATAATGATAATAATAATAATAATAATAATAATAATAATAATAATAATAATAATAATAATAATCGCGCTCTCTCTCTCTCACACACACACACTGTCCCCCCCCCCCCCCCCCTCTCTCTCTCTCTCTCTCTCTCTCGCTCTCTCTCTCATACATACATGCACATACATTCATACATACATAGGCGAATCTCTACGAGCAGGACTGCACTCCGGAGGATTTGTTGTCCTTTACTGTTCGCCGACTTTTGCAAGCTCAGTTTGTCTATGGTGATGATGGTGGTGCCGGTTCAAAGACGAGGGTAATATCCCCTTTTCCCACCACATTGAGCAAGCAATGGTTCGCTTCTTTGTTTAGCAGAAATGGGACTTTGCAGGACAAAGGTACTAAATTAATTGGGGAAGTGGGAGCGGAGCCACTGGCAAGGGCATCACATGTCCCAATCTCCTTTTTTACACAACATGTCCCAGCCACACATGGTCTGCTTACAAAAGTCATGCTAGAGTTCGTTCAGTTTGCTTTATGCACTGCAGAGGAGGAAGAAAGGTTCCTTCCTGGTGCCCGGCCACCAACAGGCGATGACATCGCGAAGCATTCTTTACAGGAATTGAAGGACCATCCCTCCTGGACTATAGTTATCCAGGATGGGAACCACTTATTCTTTGCTGAGCTAGGGGACGTGGAAGACATTCGGTGGAAAAATAAAGTAGTCACTGGTTTGAGAGAAGTCCCAGCTCACAAACTCCTCTATTCGCCTGACCCAGCGGTCTTGACCATGCAGGAGAGTTTAAAGAAAAAACATTTCCCAGCAAAAATGATCAACACGAGGCTTAAGGATAAAATTTGGAAACTCGATACCAGCTGGACAAAAAAAGGGGAGGAAGTCTGGGTTGAAGTGGAAGATATTATTTACTGTTTTCCAGTTTTCAATCCCAAAACAAACACAGTGCCTTTCACTGTGCAACAAACCTTGGGTGCGCATTTCCAACGACAACAGTATAATCATTTCCGTTTTGCAAACACACGTAGTTTTGTATCTCGTTTCCTATCTGCGAAGGTTGTTGTCTCCTTAAATATGACATAATTCAGCATTTATTTACTTACTGTGGAAATGACATAATTCATAATTACGTCTGGGTGGGCGTTAGTAGTGAACTTGACTGGTGTAGATACAGTCCCGCACATGATTAGAAATAATGCATGTAGTTGTTATACATACTTACAAACCACTTGGTATATTAATAAAATAATATTACCAGCAGCTTATTCAGCATGTCTACTAACTAAAACTGACCATGACAGTGGCCTCCAGCTGGTCATCGTTCCGAGCACCAGCGATGATGACAGAAGGGCACCGTTGTTGCAACTTGACTGCTATATCTTTGGCCTCCAGCTCAGCAACTATAGAGGGGAAACAAGAGAAGACACATAAGCAATACATTACAGCTGTTACATGCAAGAAAAATAGATCACACACAACACACACACACTCTACTCCCACACAGTTCCAACATACAAACAGAAACAGAAACACACACAAAACAGATGGAAACAGCATGCAGGCACTCACCTAATTGTCTCTGAACATTTCTGGAGGCAGTCTGAATCATTCTGCTACATAACAGGCACAGAAAATATGATGTATGTATACTAAACAAACGAAAACAAGCACTAAAATTCAAAGAAATTGGTGTTAAGAAAAAGGGGCTTACTTCTGTTGTAGGTGTGCTGCTTTTACAGCGGATAGAGATTTTTGCTGGGCAAGCAGTGCTCTACCCGCTGCTGTCTTTTTTTCATTTTTTCGTAGGTAGGATCGCTTGATAGCAGCCTTTTGGTTTAACATTGTATTTTTTTTCACATTAGATTTTCGCCAAGTCGAAATTTATCGCCGCTTTTTTCGCTACTGATGACATTTTTATGTTATGAAATGCCGCATATGCTAACGGGCCCGCGGCACCAGTTTCATGTCGGAGGTCCATCTGTTCACAGCGAGTGTGTGTTCAAACCACGTTGTTTCAAGCAAAAGCAAGCATGACACAAGTGTTTTCATCAGAAAACTTGGTCTGCGGCTTTCTTGAAATCCTTATTATCTACTTCAATTTTCACATTTCACGACATAGCAAATATGGTGTTTTTAACTGAAAAATGCTCTTTGCATGATGCACTCTGCACCGTGTCATTTTTACGCACAAGTGCACAAATAATTTCAAATGTTATGTTGAGCAATCCTGCCAGAGGGTTTTTGCAGAGATGTACGGTATAAAACAAAAACCAGGAAAACATTGGTCGAAAACTAGTTTGTAGAGATTCAGAACATACCACCAGATCACAGCAATAGCTTATATGAACTGAAAAACTAAACATGCCGCAGGCCATTCCCACTAAAAACATTGAATTCTGCGCAGACAGCACCTCAAAATCTCAAGTTGAATATTGAATGAGATTACTCGCTGAGAAATATTTAATGATTCTACCGACCACTCATACATACTTACATACACACACACACACACACACACAGGGAGCAGGGGACAAAACATTTTGTTTCTTCCTTCTCGCGCGCGTTGGCCCCCTCCCTTCTGCGTGAAAAAAAAAAACTATTTCAAAATTAGGAAAAATTTTCGCTCTCTCGCGCGCTTCCCCGTCGCAGCTGTAGCACAACCCTGCAGCCCGTGCAGCATGTCTTTGCCAAATCAGAATCAGCAAGTTGGAACTTTTTTTCCTGACGGACGGGCGGTAGGGGGGGGGGGGGGGGAAGGATGGCGGGGGTGGCGGGGAGAGAAGGAGGGGGCAGGGGAAACTTGTTTTGTTCTTTTGCGCGCTTCCTTCTTGCTGCAACCCGTGCAGCATGCCTTTGCAAAATCAGAAATGAAAAATTCGGGACTCTGGTTCCGGAGGGACGTACGGGAAGGGGGCATAGGTAAAAAATTTGCTTCATTCTCGAGCTCGCTCCCCCCTCTCTCCCGCCCTCCATCAGGCGGGGGGGGGGGACCGATTTCCGAGTTTCTAATTTCTAACTTTGCAAACAACATGCTGCTGTAGCACGAGTTGCAGGCAGAGCCGCGAGCCCGCTCGCCAGAAATCT
>WBZZ01007014.1:87500-95000 GCA_019918135.1 Paulinella micropora | reverse complement strand
CTGCGTAAATTAGCACTAACCGAGATGTACATGTAGACAAGACTATAAGAAAGTTGTAAAAATGAGAAATGAGAAGCTGTACATGTAGAAAAGAACATCAGATCGGATCTATAACTTTTTTGATTATGGTGAACATTTATTATTTGTGAGCAAATAGGTGTTTAGCAGTTTTTTGAAAGAGGACATAGCGTTAGTGTCTTGAGGATGGCTCTCTCCAGTTGTGTTTCTGATTTCGCTTTTGATTTCTCTTTCAAACGCATTTATTTCTCTTTGCAATAGTATAATTTGTAATGGTGCAATATGTAATTAAAGTCCATACTTACATAGGTACAGATACACACAAGTACTCACAGACAGACACACATAAATAGTACATACATACACATGCACAAAAATACCAACACACACACACACACACACACACACACACACACACACACACACACACAAACACGCTCGCACACACAAAAGCACCAACACAGGCACTCACGCCCACGAACACACACACACACACATACACCCACAATACATACATGCAATACGTGCATCTAATGCATCATACATACATATCAAGTCATACATATGTACATACATACATTTTTGTATTATGTATATACTTAATTTTATAACTATTTATCTTACATAATCAGGTTTTTTGTTCTCGCTCGGTGGTTATTTATATTGACGTTTGTGATTGTTGCTGTTTTTCCAGCCAGACCGCGATGCTCCTCCCTCCCTCCCTCTCTCAGTCTCTCTACACAAATTCACTCAGTCTCTCTCTCCCCTACCCCTCTCTCTTTCTTGTTTTCACCCTTGCATTCCTCTCTCTCTCTCTCTCTCTCTCTCTCTCTCTCTCTCTCTCGCTTTTTGTTTGAGAGAGAGAAAGTAGTAGTAGTAGTTGGATTAGGGTTGGATAGTAAGGAGTAGTTGGATTAGGGTTAGATAGTAGTAGTACCAGTTGGACTAGGGTTAGATAGTAGTAGTAGCAGTTGGATTAGGGTTAGAGAGTAGTAGTAGTAGTTGGATTAGGGTTAGAGAGTAGTAGTAGTTGGGTTAGGGTTAGAGAGTAGTAGTAGTAGTTGGGTTAGGGTTAGAAAGTAGTAGTAGTAGTAGTTGGATTAGGGTTATATAGTAGTAGTAGTGGTTGGATTAGGGTAAGCTAGTAGTAGTAGTAGTAGTAGTAGTAGTAGTAGTAGTAGTAGTAGTAGTAGTAGTAGTAGTAGTAGTAGTAGTAGTAGTTGGATTAGGGTTAGATAGTAGTAGCAGTAGTTGGAGTAGGGTTAGATAGTAGTAGTAGTAGTAGTAGTAGTAGTAGTAGTAGTAGTAGTAGTAGTAGTAGTAGTAGTAGTAGTAGTAGTAGTAGTAGTAGTAGTAGTAGTAGTAGTTGGATTTGAGAGTAGTAGTAGTTGGATTAGGGTTACAAAGTAGTAGTAGTAGTAGTAGTAGTAGTTGGATTATAGTTAGAAAGTAGTAGTAGTAATTGGATTAGGGTTAGATAGTAGTAGTTGGATTAGGATTTGAGAGTAGTAGTAGTTGGATTAGGGTTATATAGTAGTAGTAGTAGTTGGATTAGGGTTAGAGAGTAGTAGTAGTAGTAGTTGGATTAGGGTTAGATAGTAGTAGTTGGATTAGGGTTAGGGTTAGGATTAGGGTTAGGGTTAGGATTAGGGTTAGGGTTACCTACTCCTTCCCCCCTCACATTCACTCAGTCTCTCTCTCCTCCCCTACCACCTCACCCTCTCTCTCTTTCTTTCTTGTTTTCACCTTTGCATTCCTCTCTCTCTCTCTTTCTCTCTCTCTCTCTCTCTGTGTCTTGCTTTTTGTTTGAGAGAGAGAAAGGAGAAAGGAGGGCAGAAGGGAGGGGGGGGGCGGGGGGGGGGGGGCAATGAAGGGGGTTTATGACCAAGGGAAGGTACACCGCCGCCTGTCTCTCTTTGTATCTCTGTCTCTCTGTCTCGTTTATCAGACTGACGAGGGGAGTGTGATATGGACTGGTTGGGAGAGTGTGATATGGACCGGTTGGGAGAGGGAAAAAACAAAGACAGGGCGGGTTTGGGTGGAGGGGGGGGGGGCAAGAGAGGATGCGGGGCAGGCCGAAAGCAAAAAGAGCGAGGGGGGAACAGGAGTCGGATGGGAATTGGGGAGGAATGGGACAAAGAAAATGATTGACCAGGATGAAAAGAAGATTTTTTCTTTTAGCGAAGCGGGTGGCCAGCGGCACGTAAAAATTCGACCTTGCTAATTCACGTATGATTCTGTAAACTTTTTTTGCGTGTAAATTTGCAGGGTCAGCGGTTCCACGAAATTTTTCTTCACTAGTCGTGGGATTTTGTTCTTTCTTTTCCCTCCTCGAAGTTCCCCGGGGGGGGGCGGGGAGGGGGGAGGCATCTGATCGGGAAATTCTTTTGTTGCCCTCCCCCCCCCCCCCCCCCAAAAAAAAAAATCGAGGAACAATTTTTTCTGCCCCCCCCCCCCCGCCCGGCCTTCCCCAACAAATCAAGTAACCATTTTTGTCTGCCCCCCCCCCCCCCCCCAGGCCTTCCCGGAAATCAGCGGGGAAATAATTTTTTGGCGGCCGAGGGTCTGAATTTTTTGCGCCCCCCCCTACCCTCCTCCCCCCCCTTCCCCCCCCCCCCCCCTTCCCCCTCGGGGAATGGGAGAATTTGGGGGTCTGAATTTTTTGCGCCCCCCCCCCCCCTCCTCCCCGGCCTTCACCCAACTTCGGGGGAAAACTTCCTTGGCGGCCGACGAGAAGTTTTGTTCTATCTGAAAAACCCAACGCACGCAAGATTCGGTAAAATTCCTTTCGCGCGAGATAGTAGTTATGCACGGATAGGGCGCTAAATTCGACTTTTTCCTCGCTCCCCTGACCCTGACACCACCCCCCCCCCCCCCCCCCCCCCCCCCTATCCTTGCGCTCGTGGTGGTTTTTTTTCTCTCCGCTACCTTCGCCTTAGTCACCCCAGAAGAAACGGACTAATTGGCGTGAAAGGAATTTTAACGAATCTTGCATGCATTGGGACGGTTGGATTTTTCACGCCACCTGTCATCCCCGCTGTTGGCGGGAAGTTTCACGTGCCGCCCGCCACCCCGCCTGTACAAGAAAAAAAAAATTCCTCCTCGGCCGCCAAGGAAGTTTTCCCCCTGACTTCTGGGGAAGGCAGGGAGGGGCGGGGGGGGGGGGGGGGGAGGGGGATTAAAATTTTCCAAACAACAAGTCGAAACTCCCCCCCCCCCCCCTCTCCCCCTTGTGCACGATGCGCGCGCCAAAATCGCCGGGTCAGCGGCCGAACGACATTTTCTTTTTCGCTCGTTATTTTTTTTTCCCTGACACCATTCCCACCCACCCCCCCCTCCCCCCTCCCGGGCTTTCCCCAAAAAATCATGGAACAATTTTTTTCTGCCCCCCCCCCCCCCCCTCCCCCCCGGCCTTGCACAAAAAATGAAGTAACAAGTTTTCTGCCCCTCCCCCCTCCCGGGGCCTTCCCTGGATATCAGGGGAAAAAATTGGCGGCCGATGAGGAAATTTTTGTTTTCTTAGGTAGGCGGGGTGGCGGGTTGCACGTGAAAAATCCCACCAACAGCGGGGCTGCGCGTGAAAAATCCAACCATCCCAATGCACTGGCGCAAGATTCGGTAACATTCCTTTCACGCCAGATAGTCCGAAGTGAACGATTCGCGCGCCAAAATCACCGGGTCAGCGGCCAAGCAATTCTTTTTTTTTTTTTCGCTCGTCGTGATTTTTTTTCGGTTCCCCTGGCACCATTTCAACCCCAACCCCACCCCCGGGGCCTGTGAGAACTTGGGTGTTTGATTTTTTTCCTGCCTGAGGTTCTGCTGTGGACGTGTGTCCGCTGCTTGTGTGGTCGTCCTGGCGGCCGGGTTGCTTGTGTGTTATATACATGCACGAAAGTAGGCGCGTCTGTGTGCATGTTTGCAATGCGGCTGCAGAGTTGTCTACATGTATGTACCTGATGTTGGTGCTTGGCTGTCTTGTTGTCAGTTCACCGGGCTGTGCTGCGAGGCCATGAAAGCACACCTGCGCGCTTGCCCTGAGGCTTGCGACTATCTCTCAGCTGCCTGTTTTTCTTTCTGTCTGTCTGCTTGTCTGCTGGTCTATTTTATCCGCCGACATGTACATTTAGCTAGCTAGCTCCTGGCCGCGCTGCTGTGGCTGGTGTGTGCCTGTCCAGCCTGCAGCCCAAACTCCCGCACCTCCCGTCCTTTCCCCCTCCGTCGCCTCCGCCTGGACGCTCACCTCCCACGCCTCCGCGTTCTCTGTAACTTTCTTTCGCCCCCGCCACCGGGCACTCCAACACAGCTGTGAGAATTGTCAGCAGCCCAAGCTCCTTCATGACTAACTGAGCCCCCCCCCCCCCCCCCCCCCCCCCCCCCCCCCGCGGCTACGACAGAGTCGTAATTTAATACCAGTCAGGGTCCGGCACGGTTGCTGTTCTAACCCTTAACCGGGCAATGCACATTTGTGGTTTAAAACCACATTTGTGGATCTTGTGGATTATTAAAGATTTTAAGCTACAAATGTGGCAATATTAGCAGTACTTTGTTTGTAATAATTACTTCTGTCATATTTAAGCGAACTATGAAAAAAAAACCGCTTATCAATAATAACGTCAAAGGTCATTTTAATCAACCATTAACTGGGTTCATCCTGGCTCGCGCTGGAGCGACGATTTTATTTTTTGATAACATAACTAAGTCACTTCCCGATAAGAATCTTTACCTCCGTACCTTGACGTATCGATAGAGCATGTCTTGAAATATTAATATCCAACTTATTTCAGTATTACTGCGTTGAGAAATGATGATTTTATTCAGTTTGAAAAACCGTGACTGCGAAATTTGTGGCAATGACTAGGATCCTCGCGTTCAACTTGTACCTATTTTTGATAACATGAGACGTCTTCAACTCTCATAACTAGATCACAGGCTTCCGGCCGATAACTTGAGATTTTACCCGGGCTCCGTATCTCGACGAGGAACTGCTGCTGCTGCTGCTGCCGCTGCCGGTGACATCTTCCGAAATGTTCTGAGTGTCTGACGAAGGGGTGCGACACGGGAATCACATCTCACTACAGACGAAACAAGCGTTGTAGTGCGTCCTGTGGGAGTTGTGTTAGCTGCAGTGGAATTGGAAGGATTGTTGTTAGCTCCAGAGATGGCCTGTGACGCTGCTACTATTTCTCGTGCTTGAGAGAAGGTTGGTGATAGCAGGCATGTTGTCTAGGAACGTTAGGAAAGCATGTTGTTGCTCATCGGTGCCAAATGGTTGGTGAGTTTTGTTCACGTTCGTTCGTAGAGGGCGGGGCAGTTGAGGATACTGATGATGATGACGATGACGATGACGATGATGACGATGATGACGATGATGATGATGACGATGATGCAGAGCTTGCCACGGCGTTTGCTGTAGTTGACTCAGTGCTGCATTCGCCTGACGTCGAGCTACAGGTCGGGGTACAGGTAAGCTAGAGAGATCAACTGGATTGGGTATGGACCTCGCTTGGAGCCGTGCTTGTTTGCAGAGAGCTGGAGTGGGTTGGTCTTGGGTCAAGGCCTAGTGCACGGAATAGTAAAGCATCATTTCCTCTTTCTTCTGGGTCATCATCTCTAAGTGGGTCATTAGTGGTATAGTAAGCTGAGATCTTTGTCAGAGGGAGTGGTCTGGGTGGGACTAGTAGGGCATGGGGGTTGCGTAAGCGAGTATGGGGGACCGGAGAATGATCCACATAGACTTCCTCTTCTTCCAAAGGTATGCCTTCTGTTTCCTCCGTTGGCTCTTCTGCGTCTGATGTCGGTAGTTTGGGCGGTTGAGTGTTCTGCGGGTGGTTGAGCGCGAGCTACTGTCAAAGGACAAGAAAGAGTTATTTGTGGTAGTTTTATAATGAGGGCTGGTTGTAAAGTAGTTATGAGTGGGGTAGTCTAGGTTTTGGGATAGTGTTGGCGAGAACCCTGAGGAGGAGCTATTTTGAGATTCGTCGTCGTCCAGGGTCAGGGTATTCTTCGTCGGTTGCGACCTTGCTTCTTGTTTGCTCCCAGAAGAATCGTCCAGATGTGGTTGCTTCGTAGTAGACGCAGACGGATCGGTGGTAGAGTCTATTTTTGCTTTCTTGACTTGTTTTTCCGTTTCAGACTTGGTGATGGTCTGCTTGCGTCTTAGTACAACTGGTGCAGGTCTCCGTTCGACTGTGGTTGGGCGTTCAGGTTCATTCGTTTGCTGTTGTTTCCGTTGTGCCATGGGGTTGAGAGGGATTTGGCGATAGTTTTGGAGGATGCATTGGCATCGTCATAGTGTGAGTGAATGTAGTCGAGCATGGAGAGGAGTGCATGAGCGAGGCAGTCGTTGAGTGCGTTTCCCATTCGCCAGTGGTTGCGTTGTTGCTCGACAGATTTCCTCATTGTTTCGAACCAGAGGCTTGAGATTTTGGAGAAGTAGGAGTAGTGCATAATTTCAGTTGCAGATAGGGCCTCACCTTCCTTGGTTCCCGGTTCCCTCACAGGGGACGTATGGGCGACGTATAGACAATCGTATAGATGTGCAGCTAGTTTCCAAGACCAGTAGCCATTTCTGGTGAGTAGATGGATCATGCCTTCGAAGGAGATGCAGCCCAGGTCTGGGTCTTCAGGTTGTTTGACGCTGCCATTTTTCGCTGCTTCGATCATTGCCTTGCTTAGTGCTTCTTTCTTCGTCCGGTTAGGTGACTTGTCTTCAATCTGCGAGAGGAGGGTTTCAATGAAAGCACGGTATGCTCCACCATAGAAAGGGATAAGGAGTGGTAGGCGCGGTTTGGTTCTTGAGGGAGGGGCGTTTATCCAGGCATCGATTCCTTGTTCGTCTTTCATCTCTTGGCCGCCTTCTGCTCTACGGGAAATTAGATTGAACTTCCAATCACGAGCTTGCCCGTTAGTGAATTCCCTGAGCAGTGTAGTATGACACACATCTAGGGTGATTAGCAGATCAAAGTGTAGGGGTGGGACTGCTTGTTTGTTTCTTTGTCTTGGCTGTCTCTGTTGCTGCAACTTTTCTTATTCTTTTTCTCGTTCTCTGTCTGCTCTGAGTTTTTCCATACTCTTTTGATAGGGGTTGGGAGAGCGAGTGCGAGTGGTGTTTTGTTCTTGTTTTTGTGGTGAGTGAGTGGAGTCAGGTTCGTAGCTATGCTTAGAGCTTTGATGAGAAGCCGATTGGTGTCGATCTTCCTGTCTGTCCCCACGTTGACGTTGTTCATAGTTGCCAGGTAGATTGCGTCTTGCTGTGTTTGGGGGTGGTGACCGTCTTTTTCCTGAGTGTGAGCTTTGGAGGCTTCGAGTGGGACTACGTGCTCGACGTTGATTGTAGTCAGATCTGTTGCTGTGCTGTTGGCTAGATCGTTGCTGGTGGGTGCGGTGTGGTGATTCTGATCTCCTTCTGCAGTATGGTGAGGCTGACCTACTTCTTCGACGGTAGGAGTCTCGATGTCGTTGAGAATGGGTTCCTGAGTTGTA
>WBZZ01007014.1:60000-62500 GCA_019918135.1 Paulinella micropora | reverse complement strand
CTAATAATAATAATAATAATAATAATAATAACAATAATAATAATAATAATAATAATAATAATAATAATAATAATAATAATAATAATAATACTATATCTGAGGCGTACTGATGCAGCTAATGGCATATCCTCAACGGACATAAGCCTCCAATACCCTTGTTCGAGGTCCTCCACCCCCCCGTGTCAGTCTCTCGCCTGATGATCGGGGCCACCGATGGAGCTCCTGAGGGCAAGACTGCACTAAGCCGAGGTTATTCCGCAGTCCCAGCAACCTCTTGCAAGACGTCACCGAATGTGCAAGTGCATACACCAAGCGCGGTTGCTAGAGCTGCCTCGAAACCCCACCCATAACAATCTGGTGTCTGCTGGGTCCTGGGCTATCAACCAGCATATGCGGAGTTTAAGATCTTTTACGCGCGCAACGACCCTCCTCCCCAGCATCTACCACCAAAGGGTTATGAGTTGGCGTCACAGTTTAACGCCTTGAGGCCATTGGGCTGGAACTCTGTTTAGCAAGTGTGACTAGGTTTTTTCATCGGGATTTCCCTCAAATATGTCACAGTCAACACTCCAAGAATAATAATAACAATAATAATAATAATAATAATAATAATAATAATAATAATAATAATATATTATTTTTAATTTATTATTATTATTATTATTATTATTATTATTATTATTATCATTATTATTATTATTGTTATTATTATTATTATTATTATTATTATTATTATTATTATTATTATTATTATTATTATTACTATTATTATTATTAACAATAATAACTAGGGGCTGCGCCAACACCTGAAAGGATGGTTTACAGGTGCGCTTCGCGCACCAAATCCTGCCAGCCCCACTTCTTATCACTTTTTGGAGGGCCCCCCGGACCCCCGCCTCCCCCCCCCCCCCCGCCCCCTTTCCCTTCGACAGGGTACGTTGAATTGCCGGAGGTGCCGCAAAGGGCGCCTGGTGGCAAAAAACCTCAATTTTCATGTGCGGGTGCCACCCGCGACCAGAACGGGTACGTACAATCGCAGGGCTCCCCCGGACCCCCCCTTTCCCCTTCGACAAGGTATGTTGAATTGCCGGAGGTGCCGCAAAGGGCGCCTGGTGGCAAAAAACCTCAATTTTCAGGTGTGGGTGACACCCGCGACCAGAACGGGTAAGTACAATCGCAGGGCTCCCCCGGACCCCTTCGACAGGGTACGTTGAATTGCCGGAGGTGCCGCAAAGGGCGCCTGGTGGCAAATAACCTCAATTTTCAGGCACCTACACCCGCGACCAGAACGGGGACGTGCAATCACAGGGCTGGGATTCCCGGGGGGAGGGCCCCCCGGACCCCCCTTCCCCGTCGACAGGGTACGTTCAATGGCCAGAGGCACCGGCAAGTACTGCTAAAAAACAAGGAAGCTTGGAATTCAGGACACTCCCCTAACGCAAATATTTGCGTGAATTCCAAAAAAATTATATCAGCATCAACATCGAGTCTGGAGCTAGCCACCCTGCCAATATGAGCTCTCAACTCCTCCTTAGGGATGGGGGGTGCAAAAAAAGACCGAAAAAACAAGGAATTTGGCATTCAGGACACTCCCCTAACGCAAATATTTGCGTGAATTCCAAAAAAATTATACCAGCATCAAGATCAAATCTGGGGCTAGCCACCCTGCCAATATGAGCTCCCAACTCCTCCTGGTTCACACAAACCATGATTTATAGGGACAGGAGTGCGAAAAAAAAACAAGGAAATTTGGCATTCAGGACACTCCCCTAACGCAAATATTTGAATATTTGCGTGAATTCCAAAAAAATCATATCAGCATCAAGATCGAGTCTGGGGCTAACCACCCTGCAAATATGAGTCGAACTCCTCGTTCCGACAAACCATGATTTATAGGGACAGGGGTGCGAAAATGCGGGTGGGTTGGGGTGGGGTACACAATTTTCATTTTCCCCTCCCCCCAAACCCCCCAACACCTTCACCAACACCTTTCAGGGATAATAATAATAATAATAATAATAATAATAATAATAATAATAATTATAATAATAATAATAATAATAACAACTAATATTAATAATAATAATAATAATATACTTCCTCTAAGGCATACTGATGCAGCTGATGGCACGATCCGTTTCCGGACATGAGCCTCCATGTGTTCGAGGTGCTCCATCCCCACCTAGTCAGTCTCTCGACTGATTATAGGGGCCACCGATGGAGCTCCTGAGGGCAAGACTACACTAAGCCGAGGTTATTCCGCAGTCTCAACAACCTCTTGCAAAACGTTGCCGCATGTGCAAGTGCGTACACCAAGCATGGTTGCTTGAACTACCTCAAAACCCCACCCATAACAATTTGGTATCCACGGGCTATCAACCGGCATAGCGGAGTTTAAGATCTTCGACAGGCGCCCAACGACCCTCCTCCCCAGCATCATCCACCAAATGGTTTTGAGTTGGCATCACAGTTTAACGCCGTAAGGCCATTGGGCTGGAGC
>WBZZ01007014.1:50000-55000 GCA_019918135.1 Paulinella micropora | reverse complement strand
TTATTATTATTATTATTATTATTATTATTATTATTATTATTATTATTATTTTAATGGAATGATGTGATATGATATCTTGACATCGATGAAGTGGTATGATGGGACATGCCATGTGATACGGATGATATATAGCATGATGTGGTATGATATGTGATATGCTTTTTTTTTTTTTTTTTTTTTCACACACACACACACACACACACCGACCAGCAGTGTGATGCTGGCGAAGCCTCTGCGGATGACCAGCGATCGGTACGCCATCACTTAAGACGAAGTGATATTATTCTACGCAACAACAGACAACACACACTTCGGTAGGCCATCAACGACCCTTCATCTCCTTCTTCCCAATCACCTCTCCTTGACTTTTCTCTGGTTTACTTTCTCCTTTTCATCACTTAAGACAAAGTGATATTTCTACACAGCAACAGACAAGACAATACACACTGGAGGGCCAAGGCAGCAAAGTTTTTATTGTTAATACTACTATTATCATTACTACTACTACTACTACTAACTACTACTACTACTACTACTACTACTACTACTACTACTACTACTACTACTGCTGCTGCTGCTGCTGCTGCTGTTACTGCTGCTGCTGCTACTACTACTACTACTACTACTACTACTGCTGCTGCTGCTGCTACTACTACTGCTACTACTACTACATCCTTCCAACAAAATTCAGGATGCCAAAACTCACTTCCCCAGTCCATGGACTGAAATACTGAGCTTGAAATCAACTGCATAGCAATTTTTGGCGCAATACCTCTTCGAACTCCCATAGCTAACACAACGTTTAAATTCTGTTTAGCTTTCTTAATTCTATCATCACACATAAGTTTCCAAGATAATTCACTTTCAAAAATAACACCCAAATACTTATATGAGCTCGTTAACACAACAGGATTTCTAGACAGAGTCCAAGTGAAACTCTCCTCAGTTTCAATCAGTCTCTTCTGTTTAAAAATAACTATATTAGACTTATCTCTATTAAATTCCCCATTATTCTCCCGTGCCCAGTTTCCGCAAATGGCTACTTGTTTCTGTAAATTCGATCTTGAATTTGCTAATAACACGATGTCATCAATATATAATTAACAAAACATATGTAGAGGCGAAACTAGATTGCCCTGATCTAATGTTCCTACTGAGATTCCTGTATTCGAAAGAAGGAGAAGAAGGGAGAAGGAGAAGAAGAAGAAGAAGAAGAAGAAGAAGAAGAAGAAGAAGAAGAAGAAGAATAAGAATCATAATAATGATAATAATAATAATAATAATAATAATAATAATAATAATAATAATAATAATAAGAAGAAGAAGAAGAAGAAGAAGTTCAAAGTTGTGTTCAAATCCTTTCGACTGAATGCACGATAAGGCTTACAGAGCATCAAGTTGACGGTCATACTATGGTTGAGGTTGAATTTGGATTTGGAGTTTTTGCATTGTTGTTTTGTGTCATTTTCACAACCACCACTGCAACTAGAATTATTTTCAAAGTGTCTTTGAAAAGTGTAACTTGCCAACCAGGTCATAGTATGTAGACGAATAAAGTAAAGGAGAGAGAGGGCAACCCTGTCTAACTCCTCTCTCTGCGACAAACCAATCAGAGACCCCATCATGGATATCCACTCTATTTTGAACAGGACTATACAAACCTTTCAAAGCACTTTAGAAAAACGGGTAGACCCCTAATTTTTCCATTTTCTCCCACAATAAATCCCTTTCCACTGAATCAAAAGCTTTCGAAACATCTAAGAAGGCAGAAAAAACTGGACCTTTGTGATTAGCAATTAATTCATGAAGGAGAAAAATCTGGTGTTGTCCCCCCTACCTCTTCTAGCACATCTTGTTCCATTGGTAAAATATTATTTCTTGTCACCCAATCTGTTAATCTGTTTAGCAATAGGGTTGCGTAAAATTATTCAATGACAGAAAGCAACGTGGTTGGTCTAAACTGAGAAGCATTAGCTCTGCCTCCTTTACCCTCATATAGGCTTAATAATCAAACCCGGTGACTAAGCATCTATTAAATAATGTAATGAACTGTCTTGCATTTTCGCTTTCCCGTAGCAAAGACAACAGAATTTAACCAAGAATTCCGTATACTACTGTGACCCCAACTGCTTTATTTGGCCTTAAGGATTCCTCTGCCTTCTTTATTTCTTTTTCTGTGAAGGAAACTCTGTTTAGAATCTCATTGTTAGCCCTAGACAGATTGAGAACAATGAAGGAGCAATAGTTAATACAGCAGCAGAAGTCTTTGCTAATCAGTATCAAAAACAATTCAATAGACCCTTGAACATGCCCACTCCTAAGACTCTCCTACTCTTAATAAATATGGGAATACAGTTAAGGATAGTAATATCCCTACTAATTATTTGATTCCTTCTCTAGAAACTTCCTTAAGATAGACCACGTTTTTCTTGGGTTTCTTTTCATCTGTACAACTATCTGATCTAAATCGTCTATCTTATTCTTGTTTCTCAGTTCCTTGACCTTATTTTTAATTACGCCATTCAAATGCTTCAACAGTATGTCATTTTTCCTTCCGAAGTCTTACCATTAACCAACACGCCCAGCAATCTCTTTTTCTCTTTCTTCAAATCCTTCAGCTCTGGATGAAAGACAAAGTTTGGTTATGCAAATTTCGCTTCCTTTTTTTTTGCCATACGTCAATTACGGGACAAATATGGCGGTAGAAGAAGTGAAGGATGTGGTTGGATGACCAACCAGAGCCACCTGAGCCAGTAACAGAGAAATAACCTGTTGCCACCCGGAGGGCCCCCCAACACCACTTTTGTATGGTGTCTTTTGTTTTTTTCCAAAGGGTCCAAAATTGGTCTAGCCGGGTGGCTTAGCCCGGACCGAACTGTTTTTGAGTGCTACAAGTTTCTGAAACTTGTAGGAAAAAGGAAAGGCCCACACAAATCGAAAGAGAAACAAACCAAACATGTCTATGCAAATCTTCATCAAGACTCTCACAGGCAAGACCATTACCTTGGATACTGAATCTTCTGATGCCATCGAGAACGTGAAGCAGAAGATCCAGGACAAGGAAGGCATCCCCCCTGACAGCAGCGTCTCATCTTTGCTGGTAAGCAGCTGGAGGACGGCCGCACACTGGCCGACTACAACATCCAGAAGGAGTCCACTCTGCACCTAGTCCTTCGTCTGCGCGGTGGTCCAGAACCCGACCATGGGGACGACTCCAACGTCGAAGACATGTGCGAGGGTGGGACTCCAATTTGTCTTGTATCAAGTCAAGAACTGAGCAGCGCAGAACTGGAGCTATAAGCTCCCAACTCCAACAAACTTATGGGGACAGGGGTGCGAAAATGCGTGTTCTAAACAGTTGAACTAAGTCAAAAATCACACTGGACGTGGACTCATTCACTTCGTGCTTCGTCTGCGCGGTGGTTGAACAATGAACAATGGACCATGAACAATTAAAAATGAATGGATGAATTGCCGGAAAAAGTTAGACTTATATCATTTGAAAATAGTCACAGCTAGTTACTTATAGAAACTTCAAAAGTTTGACGTCCACAGACGTCTAAGTTTTTGTATCATTACTGTCAAACTTTTTAATACTATCAGAGGTTAAAGATGACTGATTTTCCATATACTAGTAGATTGAAGTTTTTATATAGGTTGAATTTTTTATATAGGTCGAAAATGTTATACAGGTTTAATTCCGAGTCAGCCTACGGTATTTTTGTTGGCTAACATGAATGTCGACAGTAATATTAACATAATAATTGCCACGGCCCACGGTGCGCGTGGAGAGGCCGGGGCGGGGGGGGGGGGGGAGGGGGGGGGGGGGAAGGTGTTACTAGTGTTAGCCTCAGTATGTTGAACGGTAACCGTAACGGTAACAGGAGAGTTGAAATCATCGGAAGACACGCTTCAATTTTCCACTTTTGTATCTCTTTATACCACTTTCATTTTACTGACTGTTACTAAATATAGAAAAGAATTTCGTTATTAATAAGTTTTTTTACGCAAACACTGTTTTGATAAAGTACTTACCACTTGTAGTAGTAAGTGGGAAGCTGAATCATTACCGGTAATACGTAATCATGGCCTGGGACGGATTTTATTAACAACATGATGCGTGCTTTTATAGCCCGTAGCATTCTGTTGGCGCTGTGACTCCATGCCGACCTACTATTTCTAGGACAGTTGAACAAAACATAAATCGCCTGGAGGGAAAACGGGTTTTTCTTGACGATGTCTGAAGCCTTCTTAAGGATCTCAAGACGGACCTGCCCGGCCTGGCCTTCTGTAGGATTTGCGACTTGCTTTGTCCATTCTATCGTGTAATCAGACTTACGACTAGCTCGCGGCCCATCATCATCACCACTGGGCCTCAAGCAGAGCTTTACCACAGAATAGATGAACAGACAATCTTCCGTTACCTCCACGACTGCCTCGCCTGAGAGCTCGTGCATTTGGCCCGGGACCAACCCGTCGCCAGGGCTTTGGAACAGGTTATCCAGCCCCGTGCAGTGTACTACTACCATAATTAATAAATAAATGTGGGATGGGGATTGAAATGTGATGGATGTAAAGAATTATGTTGCTGATAGGCTGGCATGCAGGTTATGGAAATGGGCTGGCAGTGACTTTGCAGCACTGCTAGCCTGCGCCGAGTGATGTGGGGACGAGGGCGGCTGCAAACGCCCAGCAGCACAGGGGAGCTTACAGCAGTTTCGTGAGGCGGTGTGACAGCGACCCACAACAGCTCGAGAGATTACTGGACACGTTGAACTTCACATTCAGCTGCGGCAAAATGATCAAACTTTGAACTTTTCTCGTGATCAATATTTGACCCGATACAATCATACCGAGCAGCGATGGAAAGCCCTTGTTCCACTTCTTGTCTTCGAGCTTATTCTGCATGTTTTTTCCTTAGTAATTTATAGCACAACTCATGAAAAGCTTGACGATAGTACTTGACACGTGCGAGTAGCAATTTATCCCACTTTGATCTC
>WBZZ01007014.1:15000-30000 GCA_019918135.1 Paulinella micropora | reverse complement strand
TAAAACGTTCTCGTTCCTAAGCCGCGATCTAGTACGTTCTCGTTCCTAAGCCGCGATCGCCATGGTTCGCGGCAGAGGTCTGCCAGCGAACCATTGTGTCGCCAGTGAAGCATTGTTCGCCGCGTCGCGCGGTTCACTGGCAGACTTCTGCCGCTCTCTCTCTCTCTCTCTCTCTCTCTCTCTCTCTCTCTCTCTTGCGGCGGCGTGTACCCCGACGTGACTCAATCGTCGAAGGATATTTATGAAGTGACCATCGACCGCGTGTGAGGCAGCTTGGAGTGGAGAAATTGCACATTAATTTTAATCCGCGTGATTTTCAAACCGCATGGAGGGAGGAAAACGAGCGTATAGAGAACCAGATCGTGAATTTGAAGCAGAAAATTGCGGGTCTGGAAGCGGAGGCTGCCGCTCTGAGCACTCTCACAGAGGAGAGTGCAGACGAGAAGGAAGAAGAGTTGAGCAAGCAGCTGTATGGCATTCGACGAACGATCGGCAAGCGTAAGAAATAGTTGAGGGAACTGGAGGGCAAAAGATACTTCAAAGTACCGTCACCTAATAACATTATTACTGGCTGAGCTGCCCCGGCCGAAATCATCGTGTGTCGGATGATACTACATTCAGTAATATCACTGCTTTGATAGATTGTATTACTGTGGACATTCAAGTGGCAAACTATCCAGCTTTGATCTCATCGTTCTGCATCAATCAAAGTGATACGAAAAAATCTGAAGCCAGCATTGGAAAGCTTAGGACAGGAGCTTTCCAACGGTGTGCGCTGCATTTCCGTATCTCAAAAGATGAGTTCGAAGGTCAAAGTTTGAATGTTTTGCCACTTGAATGTCTACAGTAATAATGCTCCTATCGAGAGCTCGATAGTCGGTAATATATGTAATACAGCTACTAGTAAACACAATCCTCAAAAAGAAATAGAATTATCACTGTTTCGTTATATTAATACTGATTAGCTCAGTGAAGCCGAAAGAGGAAACTGCAACAGAGCAGGATTAAGGCGGCAACCGGGTGCCAGATGTACCCGGCAGGGAGGGGAAAACCAGCGAGAATTGAACAGGTTTCGCGGAAGCTTTGGGTACGTTCTATCGTGAAGTTCTGAATTAGGGGTTTGTCACTACTTGTCATGGTGAGTCTACCGTTAACAGTTTTTCACTCTTATCGGAATGACTACCGTACCGGACCGAAACATTAATATTGTGTTAAACTTTCCGAAGTTCAACTTTTTACATATGTAGGTTCTTATGTGTGTATGTGTATGTGTGTATGTGTATGTGTGTGTGTATGTGTGTGCGGGCGCGAGTGCCCCCCCCCCCCCCCCCCCCACCTTCCAGAGTCCCGTCCGCCTGCAAAAACAGAAGAAAACAGAGTTCTGATTTTATGATTTCTGCGAGTAAGTGAGCAAGTGAGTAAGTGAGTGAATAAGTGAATGAGTGGCTGAGTGAGTGAATAAGTGATTTAAGTAAGTGAGCAAGTGAGCGAATGCAGGAGTGAGTGAAAGAGTGAGCGAGTGAGTGAGTGAGTAGGTGAGAGGAAGTGAGTGAGCGAGTAGATGAGTGGGCGGTGAGTGAGTGAGTGAGCGAGTGAGTGAGTGCGGAGTGACACTGCAGCACACTCTGACGAGTACTGTTTGCTATATTGGTTTTTGAACGGCTGGGCGGGGAGAGTGTTCGACGAGGGATGGCGAGAGTAAGGGTGTACGAGGCGGAGTCACGGTGGGGGGGGGGGGGGGGGGGGAAACGCGCGAGAGAACATAAAAAAATTCCCATGCACCCTTCATCCAGCCTGTCCGTCCGTCCCTCTGACAAAGAGAATAAAGAAAAAACAATTCGGAATTTCTGATTTCTGATTTTGAAATGGTTGCAGGAGCCTACGGTTCTGAATGATGGATTTCTGATTGTTGCCAGATATGCTGGACGCGCTGCGGGCGGCGTGCTACAGCTGCAAGGGGGTAAGCACGCCGCGAGAAAACGAACAATGAAGTTTTTTTCCTATTATTAATACTGGGTACATTCAAGTGTCAAACTCAGTCATAGAATTTGAGTTAAGGGGAAGATTTCAGATTAGCGGCCAGATTTCAGATTAGTAGTCAGAACTTGATTCAAATTAGTTCAATTTGACTGCTATATCCGTCCGCAAAATTTGCATAATTTTGCGAAATGTTAACGTTAAATTGAACTAATTTGACTCGGAATTCTGACCACTAATCTAAAATCTGACCGCTAATCTGAAATCTGACTCTTAAATCAAATTCGATGATTGAGTTTGACGCTTGAATGTACCTAGTCATATCTTAGTGCTGTAGCACACCACTGCAATAAGTGCTATTAATACATCAGCATTTTCTGTAAAATCAGAAACCAGAAATTCAGAAATATTAATAGTTTTTTTTTGCAGGCGGACGCGCGGAAGGGAGGAGGGGGGGCAGGGGGGTGTTGTAGCGCGCGTGAGAATGAATTCTGTTGTATCCTGCCCCCTCCCTCCGCGCCCCTTCCGTCAGTATGTATATTTAAGTTATCATTATAATACAGGAGAAAAAATCTCGTTATTACTGCAAGAGAAAAATGTCTTAATATTAATATTAGTAAAATATGATCTAACATTTTCCGCAGGGAATATTAATAAATCGTTTAAAACAAAACTGTTGGTTATGAGGCGCCTCATTATTAATAATATTACAATATATACAATATTAATACATGTATATACTAAATCATACTTATTTATAAGTGGAAAATGTAACGGTTATCACATATAATCATGTCTATCAAAATTTCTTGCAGGATTAATAATATTGTTATTAATATTAATATTCTTGCTATATCGAAGTTTGTAACAGTAACATTGTAAAAGATTCTTGAGTGACTAAGGGAGGAAGGATTGGAGTGGGGGAGGAAGAAAGGGCAGTGTATTATGACAAGGAAGCTGAAATTACGCACTTTAGCAACCTGAGCTTACATTAACACTGAGCTTGTATTAATATATGGCTGGGTAGGTGAAGAATTTTAGAACAGAAACCGGACCCTGACTATGATACTCAGTAGTAGTATTAATACGTGTCGGAGCCGCCGAACAGGCTTAGCCTTGAAAAGAAACCGGACCCTGAATACTAGTATTCATACCGTGCCACCGTCGAAGCTGAGCCTGGGCCACCGCCTCCTCGCCGTTGGCCAGCTCGACGAAGCCGACCAACGAGAGGGGGTTCAGCGCCCCCAGCCGCCCCAGCGCCGATCCCTGCACAAGCTCTTCTAGCTTGTCCTGCAGCAACGCCTTTCTTTCGCCGCGAACTTACTGAGGCTTCGGCAGTTGCCATTGAAACTTTCGTGAGACTTTTCTTTCGCCGCGAACTTTGGCAAACTTTCGTGAGACTTTTCTTTCACCGCGAACTTCGGCAAACTTTCGCGAGACTTTCTTTCACCGCAAAACTCGGTCAGCTGTTTTTTAAAGTTTTTTTTAAAGTTTTTTTTTCAAGTTTTTTTTTTTTTTTTTTTTTTTTTTTTTTTTAGCAAAGGACAAATTCGGCAATCCTGCTAAATTTAATAGCAAAAATTTCGGGAAAGAATGGCGGGCCGCGGGGGAAAATTACAAAAAAAATTATAAATTTTCCCCGCCCGCCAGGACGAGAGGCAGAGTATGTGGAGTGCGGCCGTTGCCTGTCTTCTGGCTCAGGCTTTAGATCTGACCATCCACATCTTACCTGTGCAGATCCAAGCAGTTTCGCGCAAGTCCTGGGATGATGTTCTCCAAAAATAAAATGTTCTCTGAACTTCCAATTTAATTTTTTTTTTACGATACATTCATGATATACTCGGTCGTCACCACCTGTGCACGGTCAATCTCTACTTGTGTCGGTATATCGTAGGGTTGGGTACTTATTAATACACCCCGACTTCGGACTCAAGTATAGTTACTAGGACTGGCCCCCTAGTACTATATTATAGGATATCCGCTTTAGACAAGGGTATGTCATTAAAAAGACCATGTATTTACCGTCGGATCCGACTTGGTCACAGTGTGGAGAATATTAATACTACTTGAATAATAATATAATAATAATAATAATAATAATAATAATAATAATAATAATAATAATAATAATAATAATAATACTGATAATAATAATAATAATAATAATAATAATAATAATAATAATAATAATAATAATAACCATTGAATAATAATAATAATAATAATACTGAATAATAATAATAATAATAATAATAATAATGATAATGATAAGAAGAAGAAGAAGATCCAGGGGGCCCGGAATCATGTGACGGCACCACGTTGGTTGTATTTTTTTAATGGTAATACATTTGTTCTTGCCATACTGCAGAGAAAAAAAAAGAAGTTGAAGGGAGGAGGTTAAAATTTACAAGAACGGCTAGAGAATCCGCTTTGACGTGCCGTATGAGGATATATCTATCGTATTTTAGCGGCGTCTATCCGTGGGTCGATGCGCTGTGTGGCATGACTCTATAGCGCATATTTTTTGCACAAAGAAATCAGAAGGTGTATGACGAAAATGTTCGTTGTAATGTACTATTAATACCCGTTACTCCACCTAGTCAATTTACCGGTAATTTGGATAGTCTTAGTCATAGGCAAGTTCATAGGCCGGACAGTTATTAATACCTTTATTACTGACAAGGACACTTTCTAGAGTATTCGCGAATCATAGTCTGGAATGCCTAGAATCAAATGAGTATTACCATTCTGTTAAGGTCACCACATTTTGTGTGACCCAAAGTCATTAAAAGTCTTTTCTTCGGTTATTCTTTACCCTTAGCGGGGTAGCTTCCCTAAACTCTGCATTTGAGTGATAGATTACTTTGGTTATGAGCCTTGTCAAGGAGGCAAGCGTGCCAAAGCACGTATTGAGTCAAGAGCCCATATTCGAGGGCAACGACCAAAGCTTTTGGCCTTGGTCAAGCAAGTTTCAGAAGCACATGCAGGGGATATCTGTCCACGTGGCAGAGATAGTATCTGTGGCATTAGCCGACCCAGCTAAAGCCAAAAGGGATTTTCCTTACGACGAAGCAAGGGCTAAGACGGCAGAAGACTTAGAAGAGCCCGACACGCCCATAAGTGATGGTGAGGAAGATGAAGGGTCAGACACCTCTCAGAGAGGAAGACAGAGACCCCAGACAAAGAAAGAAGATATCAAACAGCCAGAAGGTTGGGATAAAATGACAGCAGAACAAAAGAGAGAGTGGAAAGAGAAAGAAGCGAGGAAAAAGAAAAGACAAAGTATGAAACAACACACAAGAAGAAAGACAGCTATCCGCAAAGAGAAGAAATATTATGAAAGGATGAAAACTTTGCAGTTGTGTCTGTCTGTGGCTTTTTCCAAAGACAATGTATCTAATTTCCTGCGAACACAGAAGACGAAAGGACCCATTGAAGAGTTGATAGCTGGCTTGAAATGTTGTTGACAATTAGGGGCAGCATGGTAACTTGGAGGAGGATAACCGATCGGCGGGCAGCAAAGATAGCAAAGGCGGCAAAGGCAGCAAAGGCGGTAAGCGGGGAGGTAACGGGCATCACGACAGGGCAACCTGCGTGTGTAGCCCTAGTAAGAGATCAATGGGGAGGCATTTCCGGAGCAGGTAGGTACATGTTAGAGGAAGAGTTTGAGAGAACGAGACTAAGGGCAGGTCAGAGGTATGTAGACTGGCTAAATGAATTTCTCGCAAAGAAAATCCAGCTTGAAAGTTTACGTGGGGCGCCATTTTCCGATGAGGAAGCAAAGAGAAAGCTATTTAAGAAATTGCGCTACCATCTTTCGGGGATAAATTTCAGGTGGACCACTATGATCTCCCGGCCAGACTAAGACCAAATTTCTCGGCACTATGCGAAGCATCTAGGGAAAGATGGTTAATGTGGGAAGAAAAAGAAAGACGTAACAATTTCCGTGAGAGAAAAACTCAAATTCGCAAAGACAACAACAAGAAATCTCGGGATGGCAAGCAGCGGCAAGAGACCAATCTCCTGATGGATAATAAAGGGAAAAGGGGAGACAATAAACCGGGACCAAAGACAGCTCCAAACTGGACTCTCAAAGTCACGTGTTTCGGATGTGATGCCAAAGGCCATACCATGAGATATTGTCCGGTGATTTCGGAAAAGTTCCGCAAAGAAGGAAAATTAAAACGGAATCAAACGGAAGACAAAGGCACGGAACAAGAAAAGAACGAACAAAAGAACAATTACAAAAACAAAAAGAAACCCTTTCATAAGAAAAAGAAAGCACTCAATTTGATAACAACCGGCAACGACAAAAACGAAGACGAACAAAGTGACTCTGATACAAACGTTGCTTTAATCCATATGGGGAACACTTATGATAAGAGCGATGATGATGAGGAAGAAAGAGAAAGAGATGACGAGCAACCAAGCTCACCTCATCACAAATCTACAAGTCCCCAAGCCCTTTTGAACGATACAAAGACTACACCTAGGGTAGGGAATAGACATAGTGAGAGTGGAGAAGGACGGGAAGTGCGGTTAGTATCAGCCACCCTACGAGGTCCCTCCTCACTACGGGGAGAAGGCAAGGAAGAGCGGTTAGTATCCGCCACCCCACGATGTTCCCTAGTCACCCCTAACCCTAACGAAACTCCTTTGAGGCTTGAGAGTTCTTACGGAGTCACGCCTGACACAAAATGTGCCGGAATAAACAGACGCAAAAAACCGTGTAATGTTTCCGTTGAAAAATCAAAAGGAAAAGGAATATACGCAAATCACGCGAAACGATTATCTTATGCGAGGTACTGCGGATATCACGCCACACAAGACCCAGATTATCCGGAGTTGGATTTGTCGGTAAGTCCCGTGTTGCGTCCCCCCAAATCTCCTTACTACCCAGACGAACGAGGTCTTAAAGCTGCGGCATTGGAAAAGTCTCATAAAATTACGCAAAGACTCATTTTCGGGAAATTTGAAACTTTACGTGACACCAAAATTTCCACAAGTCCACAAGTCTCGCAAAATATTCCGCAACAACCACACAAACATAATCCATGTTCTAGTCAGCGGACCGGCCAGAGCAGAGAAGGGAGAGAAGAGAGTGGAGTGGATGAGGGAGAGCAACGACTTGGGCCCACTTCTGTCAACAAATTTGGCAACCAAATAGGTCCCACCTCACAACAACTCCAAATCTCTAGTTCTAGACCAATCACAGCACTCCCACCAATACAGACAACAAACACGCAACCCATCAACCCTGCCGTCATAACCTTCAAAGATATAAATGAAATAGCTAAAACGTTGATGAATGAGTGCGTGAGGGGAATGAATGGAGAAGTGATGCGTGTCGTGAGTGGCGAGCTAGAGAGAGATGACTTTTTGACTGACATAGTAAGAGCAATAGAAGGAGTGTACTTGGAGAGAGCAGTCAGACAGAGTCCCATCACTACACCTCCACAACTCACAGAAGAGGGACAAGGTGAGGGTAGAGGAGTCTCTGAGGGTGAACTAGAAACAAAGACAGCGACAGAAGGAGAGACAGAGCATGTACTGATACATGTGAGAAAAAGAGTGATGAAAAAGAGAGACATGACAGTACAGGATAGTGGAGCAAGCACAGACATATCATGCAGAGAAGACAGATTGACGGATGTCGATGAGATAGACCCGGTAGAACTACTGACAGGTAATGGAGAAAGGGAGTTGAGTAAGTCAGGAAGAGCTAGGCTGACTGTGATAGATGGGAAAGGAAGGCCTAGAGCAGTAGAAAAGAAGATGTTACTCGACACTACCTTACCAGTTATAGTCTCTACAGGACAGATGGACCACAGACACAACAGATCAGTCATCCACCAAAACGGACAGTTAGTAATACTCAAACACCCCATCCACATTAACGAGAGTGACATATTAGTAAGGGGAAGATTAACTAAGAGTATGATATATAGATGGGATGACGAATATGATGAACCATTGAAAGTCAACGAAAGATATGATCCTTTCGCAACAAGGGGGTAGAAGGGGAGGGAAGCCCCACAAATGAGAACAAAAACGAGACAAGTAAGCATGAAGTAAATAAGAGAGAAAGAATTACACGTAGATATAGTATTATATGAAGCTTACCCCAGAAAGTCAGACAAACCTAGAAAGATAGGAATCAAGCTTTTTCACTATGCCTGTGGGCATTATGGGTTAACAAAGATGCGCCTGTTGGCAAAAATTTTGAACATTAAGTTAGTTGGTGACGAGAGCGATGTGAGATTTTGCGAATCTTGCATGATAGGAAAGTCTAAACGTTTGCCACGTTTTGCAGTTAATACAATAGAAAGAGCCCAAAAGCCAGGTATAATTCTACACATAGACACATCAGGACCGTGGGCAACTAGATCAATAGGTGGTAAACGGTATAAATTTTTGGTCACCGACGACTACTCACTGTTCATTCTTGACTTTTATTTAGCCCATAAGAATGAGTTTGTAGATTGCTTAAAACAAGCTGTAGCCTTTTATGAGAGACAGACAGGAAACAAAGTAAAGGAAATTCGCGCAGATCAAGAATTCCATATTCCGGAGGAAGTCATTAAGTGGTGGAAAAATATTCGCTTTATTTGGAAAACCTCCGCGACAAACGATAAAGACGGGAATCCTATTGCGGAAAAAGTGAATGATATTACGGCGGGGCCTGCACGAGCAATGAGATATCACGCTAAATTACCGCCGCAATTCTGGGCAGAATTAGAACACGCAGCAACAACCATTCACAACATACTACCGGCAATTCACGGGGAACGCAAAGGAATTTCGCCTTATAAGCAGCTGTTAGGTAGAAAACCAACACTCTTTCATTTAAAACCAATAGGATGTATGGGTGTGTTACATATACCTAAGACTAAAGTGCGGAAGGGAGAGTACAGAGGGAAAAAGGTGATGCTAGTAGGATATGATCTATTTCGGGAACTATACCGCGTATGGGATGGTAAGAAGATAATTTCCGGAGTGAGAGATGTGAGATTTAATATTCACAAAATCGGTAAACAAGCTCATCCTCCTAAACTAGTGTCGTGGGATAATGATGACTCTGAGGGGCAGAATGAGAATGAGAGCGAGCAACCACACACATCTCCACAAGCGTCACCACCCCAATCACCACCCCAATCACCACCCCAATCACCACCTCAATCACCTAAGTCACCGCACAACGTCAACAACGACCACCCAACAACACACTTTGATGAAGTTGAGGGGGAGACAGAGAATGTTGATATCGATGCGAATGAGAATGAGCATGAAAATGAGCATGTGGAGAAGAATAGATTGGATCACAAACATACACGCCTACACACAAGTCCAGAGCCACATTATCCACAACAATTACCCCCAGAGCACAAGATCAAGCCACAAGAGCATACAAATGAACAAGATCCAACAGATCCACTAAAAATACATGAAAGAAGAGCATACGAAGAAAAATCACCACCATCTAAGGGATTAACGTGGGAGCAGAGTCAGAGAGTAACGGAGAGTAACATAATCCCCGGTAAAAGGCAGCGCAAGGCAGTAGAGAGATTTACCCCTAGCAATGAGCCCAAGAGAGAAAAGAGAGAGGCTCAAGAGCTAATAGGTAAGGTAGTAAGAGTGCCCGCGCGTGCATGGGGAGATGGATGGGCGAAGAAAAAGTACGGTGAGGGATGGGAGAGCATAGTACGAGTAGGGGTAGTCAGCAGAGTGAGTGACCCCAGAGATAGACTCGTAGTAAGAGACAGACCTCAGCCCACCCACATAGTTAAGTTTGAGGACGAAGAAGAACGGATGTTGAATTCGGAAATCCTCAAATACTCCGTGAAAGATCCCGAATACCCGTTACAAAGTCCCGCTAATATGTTTTTATGCGATGACCGTATGGTGGCAGATGAGATTCGTGATTTTTATTTGTATGTAGATATCAGAGTACCCAAAGATGTCATAGAGGAAGGTTTGACAGCTAAAGATGTTTTAGAGGGTATGAAAACAGAGCTAAAAGCTCTTCAATCCTTTAACACATACACATGGGTACCCCATAAGGAGGCAAGCAAGGCAGGAGTTAGTAAGATAGTTAGATTGACATGGGTTCACAAAGTAAAGTTAGATGTGAACGGGAAAAAGTTCATAAAGTCTCGTTTAGCTTTACGGGGAGATATGTTAGAACCCGGTGTTAGCTATAACCCAGATCAGCTCTTTGTTCCTTGCGCCGCGCACCATTCACTTTTATTTCTCGCCAAACTAGCTGCCTGGCACAAACACAAACTATACGGCATAGATTTAAAAATGCATACCTAAATGCTCGTATGAATGACCCTGTTTATGCATATGCGCCAGAGAGTGTAGACAGAGAAGGGCATGAGGGGATGATATGGCGTATAGATGGTGCTTTATATGGTGCACCACAGGCAGGAAGAAGATGGTATGAGATATTAGCACCCAAGTTAGAGGAGCTAGGTTTTAGGTTGCTAGATTCAGACTTATGTATGTTTGTAGAAAATGATAAAGCTTTGAGAGAGACGATAGTAGGGATATTTCATGTTGATGACTTGTTGTTCACCGCACCAAACAAACAAGCATATGAGCGTTTTGCGTCCGCATTAGAAAAACATTTCCCGCTCAAAAGACTCGGTATTGCCCGTGAATTCAAAGGAATAGAGATAGAGCAATCGAACGGGAAAATAATTTTGCATCAGCGAAAATATCAGCAGCAGATACTAAAAGAGGTAGGCTACGATTCTGCTAAACCCGTTAGTATTCCAGCGCAAGAACATTTCACGGAACCGATGTCGGAATCAGCTAGCTTGCGAAAATTTTCAATTCCTAGTCTAGTTGGTCGTTTGCTATTTCTCGCAAAGATGACAAGACCCGATATAGAACAAGCACTAAATTCGGCAAGTGTCATGCAAACTATCGATAAGGGAATAACTTATGCGATGTTAGGCAGAATCTTTCGTTATTTAGTTAACTCTTATCGAGGTTTAGCTTACCATGAGCCTAAGTCAGAGCAAGAAGGGCAAACCTATCCAAAACTTTCCATGTGGCCCGACGCGGCTCACAAAGTTTGTAAGAAAACAGGGAAGTCCCGCACTGGATTCGTGATCCTATGGGGCAGCGATCCAGTTGCATGGTTATCAAAGCGACAGAGTCGCATCGCCCTGAGTTCCAATGATGCTGAAATATTTGCAGCAACTGAGTGCATTAGAGAGGGACTTGCACTAAAACACATTACACAAGAACTAAACATAGCCCAAAAGAGCCCGATAGAATTATTCGAGGATAACTCTCAAACAGTCTTAGCGGCAGAGAGGGGTATGTCAGGTAATAGAACTAAACACTTACCTTTAGAATTACACTTTATGCACCACCTACAGAGAGACGGTGAGATTAAGTTTGTAAAAGTAGGTACGAAGAAGCAGATAGGTGATGTAATGACAAAATATTTACCGAAAGAACAATTCGAGTATTTACTTAACAAATTTACGGTAAAGCTCAAGTAATTTCGGGATTTGCGTGTCCACTCACCTATATTTGCTTTGAGTGTTTTGTGCAGTTTGTTGCTTGTTGCAGCAGCTTTGTTTTGCGCAGGGGTCAAGAGCCGTCGAGCCAAGGCTGGGTAGCCGACTGCCACGCGAGGCCGGCAGCCGCGAGGCTTTCCCTGGCTAACTTAGCAATTTAAATTCTTTCTATCATTCTTTCTGTCCTAGAATAGGAAATCTAAATTTTTTTTGATTTTGCTACCCTCTACGGCGGGAAGCGCTTGCAAATGTTTGAACACATACATACTACTTCATACATGTTACTGCATGACTACACATATATACATACATAGAGGATCTGATGTAAATGGGAGTTGATATTTAACCTTCGGGTAACCCATAACTGATTCTCAACACTATTTTTTCATATTTACACACTAATATAGCCTATGACTTGCCGCGGACTAAAGGGGAGCGTTGTAATGTACTATTAATACCCGTTACTCCACCTAGTCAATTTACAGGTAATTTGGATAGTCTTAGTCATAGGCAAGTTCATAGGCCGGACAGTTATTAATACCTTTATTACTGACAAGGACACCGTTTCTAGAGTATTCGCGAATCATAGTCTGGAATGCCTAGAATCAAATGAGTATTACCATTCTGCAAGTTAAGGTCACCACATTTTGTGTGACCCAAAGTCATCAAAAGTATTTTCTTCGGTTATTCTTTACCCTTAGCGGGGTAGCTTCCCTAACTAAACTCTGCGTTTGAGTGATAGATTACTTTGATGTTATTTCCGTCATAAAATCGGGAGGGGGTACTGTAGGCATCACCCCCCGGATAGCCGGTACTACTTGAAAAAGTACACTTTTCCTGGTGACAGGTGCACCAGCCTGTTTTTCAGTATTATTTGTCGGGATTGGACCTGATGCCATTTTATTCCGAGGCTGGTCTGTTGCCGGCCGTTTTCCTTTTCGGCTTCACTGTCACTGAGCTTTTACAACGAGACATCATTCTCATTCGTGAGGACTGTGTTTGGTTGTATTACCGACTTTTTATTGAGCTATCGTTGGGGGCATTACACGGCGGCACCACATGCTTGTATGTATATATTATTAACAATAAAGCACTTGCCAGGAAGGATGGCTCAGCTTCCGGCAAATCCAACTTGTATTAATAGTTCAACTCAAGTGTCCAGGATTTGCTTTTGGGTATTATTAATATTGTATTATATATTATAATATTAATAAAAGTCGTTAAGCAGATTTTCAATTTTTTTTGTAGCTGCGGCGATGTATTAATGATATCTGAAGAGGCGATGTCATTTTAAAATAGTTGTGTCCTGCCAAACCAAATTACCAAACTAGTCATAAATTACAATAAATTAAGCGTCTTTTCTGAATCCAGGTTTGATTCCTCTGATGATTAACAGTTTATATTAAAATTTAAAAAAGTTATCTGAATATTTAATAACACTTGAGAGAACAATTGTGAGTGTAAGGTTCACCCGCCGGGTTGAGCCTGGTAAGTAGATAGACAAATAGGATGTGTGTGTGTGCGTGCGTGTGTGTGTGTGTGTGTGTGGGGGGGGGGGTGGTGATCGTAGTGGAGGAGGCAGCTGACTCTGAGCTACTATCAAAAGACAATAATTCAGGCTATATATATATTTTTTAATTAGTTATGTAGCAACTATAAACTTTTAAAGTGACACTTATGATTTGGTGATGTGGTCCGCAAGGGTGTGTGTGCCACTGTGTGTGTGTGTGTGTGTGGGGGGGGGGGGGGGGTTGGTGGCTGCGTCACTTAAAGACTTTAGAGTACTCTTCCATCATGACATTAAATCAATAAGCTTATCTGTTTTGTTTGCATCAAACTTAAAGGGATACCAAACCAAAAGTTGTTTTTGTCCTTCCGAGAGTCCAGCTGTATCCAAAAGTTGATCAAGAATTTTAGACTCCTGCTCTTCTGTTTTACAGTCATCCATGATCGCTTTCCAGAGTATAATTTCAATAGCTTTAGCTATGCTTATTATTACATTATTATTACATTATTATTATTATTATTATTATTATTACTATTATTATCATTATTAATGTATTACATACATAATACATACAGATTGTTTATTGATTAGAAGAAGAAGAAAGAAGAAGAAGAAGCAGAAGCAGGAGAAGCAGGAGAAGGGGAAGAAGGGGAAGAGGAAGAAGAGGAAGAAGAGAAGAAGAAGAAGAAAGGAAGAAAGAAGAAGAAAGAAGAATGTATCTGCATCATGCATGTATGTATGTGTGTATGCATGTATGCATGTATGTGTGTATGTATGTATGTAATGTGTGTCACGTGTGTCATAGGTGTATGGGTGTATGTGTGTATGAATGTATGTATGTATGTACGTATGATGTATGTATGTATATGTATGTATGCATGCATGCATGCATGTAATACAATCTATGCATGTATGCATGTATGTATGTATGTACGTATGTATATATGTATGTATGTATGTATGTAAGTGTGTAATGAATGTAATGTATGCAATCTATGTAATGTATGTAATGTATGTAATTTACGTTATGTATGTATGCATACACACAAATATAAATACATACATACATACATACATACATACATATGTACATACAAACATGCATACATACATCCATGCATGCATACATACATACATACATTACATACATTACATGTGTATGTTATGTATGTGTTATGTATGTATGCATATTTACGTGTGTGTTGCAGGCGCGGGCTCGTCAAGGACTTCTGTATGTACGTCATGATGTTTGCTTATACGCATGATGTTGTTCCTCTTACTGTTGTTGTGCAGGCGTGGGCATGGGAGAGCACAAGCCACAGGACGCCGCCCTCGCCGCACTATTTCAACAAGGCATCACGTACCTATACGGCAGCGCGGACGTGCCTCCGTAAAGTGATGCCAAGGACGAGTCCAAGGCGGTGGAGCTGGTGAAGCACGCAGAGGCACAGGCGAACTTGGGCTTCTGGTATAAAGTGGGCAAGGGAGGCCTTGCGAAGGACGAGCGTAAGGCGGTGGATCTGTACAGCTCCGCCGCCTTGCGCTCGTCTCAGTGTTTGGGTGCAGCGCCTAGTGACTTAAAGCGCTTTGTTCGCGCCATTTCTCAAGTCCAAAATCCTCCCAGCACAAGTTTTAGCAACAGCAAATTCAACAACAGCAACAAAAATAATGCACTACTTATGACACAATTTAAGCAACAGCAAATTCATCAACAGCAACAAAAATAATGCACTTACTCATCAACATCATGTTATATCATTGTGGCCTGGTGGTCCTCGTGGATATTTTTCGAGGCATTGCTTTGTGGCATGCGAACGTGAAAAAGTTGCTTTGTGGCATGTGAAAATTGTTCCACATGGATTTTCCGAGGCATGTTCCGAACGCGCTGGCCCGCAATGTTTTGAACTTCGGCCATGCGTGTCTGTCTGGCGGTTTCTTTGGCCAAATTGAAAGTTATTCGCGTCGACAGCGTCTATGCGT
>WBZZ01007013.1:172500-174602 GCA_019918135.1 Paulinella micropora | reverse complement strand
TAGTTTGATTGTCTAAAACATAAATTGTCTGCTGGTGTGCCTATGCCGATATCGCAATTAAAGGTAGTCGCGGTGGTAGATGATGGAAACAATGCGGAAAATCTAGCAACCAAGCCCATGCCACTTCTATATTTTGCTCTCTCTATAGTCGTAATCTGTGCGGTTGAATTACCAGAGGCCGATGTCGTCAAAACCGCCATTGAATTAGCAGTTGATACCACCCCGCCGTTTGTTTCTGTTTTGTCAAAGAAACGAGTATTAATGCCATATGTAAATACATTTTGTAATACTGGCGATAAAGTGGCCGTTCTCAATTCTCCGAAGGCCGTTGTTGGTAAAGCATCTTTAATATTATCTATTGATAAAGAAGATGATGACGATGTAGATGATGACGATGGAGTGCTCGTGCTTTGACCAAACAAATTCATTTTTATTATATAATATGTAATATAAAAACATGCCGATAATAATACACGAATTGCCCGCGGATATCGTTGGCCACATTAAAACCTTTGTCTATTTGGAAAACATAAAAAATATTAACAAAGGGACTTGTGATATATGCGGACTGGCACCTACATTTCAATCTCATCCTCCTATAATCGCCGTAAATGTTGATAGTGTGGATTACATAGAATGGTTCACCATATGCTCCGTTGCATGTTTCAGGTGGGAGAGTAAATACAGGAAGCAATACAGAGTGCCCCCATTGATTGTGGTTAAGTATTAGCCTTCTTTTTAATTCTAGCACTTCTTCTTAATGGTGCTTTTGTTTCCTCTTCTTTTTTCGCTTCACTCTTCGTCTCTTTACTCTCTTCGCTGTCGCTCTTCGTCGCTTCGCCCCTCTTCTCTTTAATAAACGTATTGACAATAACGGCTCCAATCCCGCTTAATTGTCGTAGTTTAGTATTTGTTATTTGCCCCTCGTAATCACCCCATATCTGCTCAAGCAATTTATACTTATCCTCTCTACTAGCACTTTTACCTAATGGTTGATATTTACATTTTTCGCCTCCGTTATCTAGATTACTTTCAATTTCATTAGTGTTATTTAAATTCAAATATAAATCTATTTTGCGTCTTAACTCCTCTAATTCTGTTTTAATCCCTTCTGCCTTAATTTCTTCAGGGTCGGCCACATTAACCCAACTATAACTAAATGAAGTGAGCATATCGCCGTGCCCCAATACATTGCTTACCCACGTGTTAAAATTCTCTAATTTCGGATTGGCGAAATTGCTATACGACAAACTAGCATATAGTTTTCGCAACATACTACTCTTCTGCGTGTAGTCCGATAGCCAAGGGAAGATTTTGATAATCCTTTTGTTTAGTTCATTGTTCTTTTGTTTATCAAGCACACCTTCGCTGTTAATGATAACTGCTTTTTTCTTTTTGAAATGATTTCGTATTGAATTTACTTGTTCTATTACAAACTGGGGAGTAAAAAGGACAACAGGCCTCTCAGTCCAATTCTTTTTTTGTCCTTCTCTCTTTTTCGCTAGGTTATTCACTAGCAACCAACTCGGTTTATCTGGTATTAATTCATATGTGTTTTTATCAAATATTTCCACAGGCCTTGCTCCAATTGCTATCATCAAAGCAAGTAGTTTAAGATAAGGGTCATTACTTAATATCATATCATTCATTTTAGCCATTACATCACGGACATCAATCTGTATTTTTTGTTCATTTTTGGCTTTGACATCTTTCTTATATCCCTCAACGATATCAATCCGCTCGTCTTCATTTAGATTAAAATACTTATCCAGTTTGCTTATTTCATATACTTTTTCACTTTGGTTGGGCTCTATTGCTTTTTTTCTCACCTCAGAAAGTCTTTGCCTTCTACTATTCAAATTTGGATACACGATAGCATATTTTGGATATATCACCTTTAGTGCCTCAAGCACCTCTTCATCACTCGTTGGCGTGCTAAATAAAGATATAATAGCATTATGAAAGGCTATACTTGGTTTTACATTCCATCTCCGACGCGTCGGAGATTATCGTAGAAGTTGGACACGACCTCATAAATTTTACTTTCAGTTGTAGCAACTCTTAACTGCCTAACAAACTTCTTGTCATCTTCGCTCCACATC
>WBZZ01007013.1:130000-142500 GCA_019918135.1 Paulinella micropora | reverse complement strand
TGTGACGCGGAAGTCAAAGAGTCAGTTCATCGACATATACGAGCCTTATTAAAGTGCGTTTCCATATTGCGTAATAGTCTTGCTAGGTAGACAGGATATATTAATATGGGGCCTGAAAGGGATAGGTAAAGGTTCCACGATGAGTAGCTTCCCAAAGTTATTTATGAACCGGCCCTCCAAGTTACGTGGCGCGTCTGTTGGCGCCTTTTCTTATTATACAAGTTGTTAGTGCGTGTTGATAGTGTAGTAGCTATCACAGATGGTTTTATTACAATAATAACAGTAGTCTAATAACCAGACTGGTGGTAGCCTTCCGCACACACACCAGATTCAAATATTTGGTGACAGCCTTCCGCACGTACTAGTAGTACCAGTTCGTATTTTCGGCACTGAGTGGCAGCCTTCCGCACACACAGGGATAGTACGCAATAAGTGAATAAAGTCTTCCAGACCTAACATTCACGCTACAAGGCTCTTAACCTGTGAGACTAACTTAATAATCTGCAGTATACTAGTCGGTACCTACAGTAGAAACTTTATTATTGGGAAAAGGGCGCCAAGGGAAGGGCGCAAATACTTACTAGGCCGGATATGTAATGGCTCTAGCGACACACATCACATATGCGGGCCATACTGACTAACCAATTAATATATCAATAGGTCTAACACAGTTTTAGAATGCTATTATTAATACTACTGATAATCTATTAGACATATAATAGTAAATTTTTTTATAAATTGAATCAAAATCGAATAATTAGCGGACTTTTCGAAAATTGGCGGCGCCGCGGCTAGTATACCATTTTGGTAGCGGAAGTCTAAAAACATTACTGGTAATTATCATAAGCCTGCCCAAGTTACGATATTTTCCCCTATCTTTCCGTCAAATTTCAGCGTTCTGGCAGTTTTAAATAGTGTTTTCGGCGACATGGCGCCGGTGGCTGGCGCCTCCAATTCTTGAAAAGTCCGCGAATGTTTGATCACTATCCATATCTGACCGCTCTTAATATTACTAATGCAGATAAACCTGATCCATCATCAGTCTTTTACGCCGCTTGAAGCACTGTCGGTTGTAATTCAGTGAATAAAATACTAATGTCAGCGAGTCTCGTAGAGCTGTGAAACAAGTGTTACAATGTCGAGTATATGAATAACCACACCATGGGACCTGGAGAAAATTGTTGTTTCTGTCATTTGTGATCAATCGCAAATGCAAGGTAGCAATATGACTGTCTAGTTTCAACAAGTCAGATTCCGACATTCTTCAAAGCACAGCCTCTTGCAAATATCACATATCGTACGTGGTCATATTGTAGGAAATAAGCTTTTTCCCCATTCATTCATGCAGTTTAATCGTTGAAGAATAAATCTTACAAATCTAATCCCGCAAATCTGAAATTCTGTCTGAGGACAATGTCTTTGACCGATTCAAACACGTGGCGAATGAGATCTCTATTAGTGTGGCAGGTCACATGGCAGTAGAGTTCTTGTTTGGCATGATAGCGTTGCCGATAGAGGAACTCCATGAACGCTAAGCACAGAAAGATACAAATGTGTTTGTTTGATTTTGCCATACCATCTACAATTACCGCAGCCCTCAGAATAAGGGTCGGCCATGCCGTTGCTGCTTTGCCAACTTTGGAACTGTGGAATGCAAGCTGCCAAAGGGACCCTGTAGATCTGTTCATACGCATAAACACAACAGCAACAAGAACAGCAAGAAAAACAACACCAATATAGCAGCAGAGGTAGGTATGGCTCGACCACTAAAATGCAATCTGGGTATGTCTTAGAGAACCAGCGCTGTACCTTTTCTCTGAAAATGTCGCACTTGTTGAGGAGCAAAATGATGTTGGTTTCCGTAAACCTAACACACACGCTCTTGGACTCACTTTGCTACCTAAAAAGTATTGGACCATTTGCCGTTACAGATAGATTCCCAAAGATTCAAATCATCATCCAACCGACTCACCTACAACAGCATGGAACAGAGGTTCAGAGGTATAAGCGTCGCACAGGCAAACCGATTCGTCCTCCCCAAGGACTTGGTCGTAAACACTCAAAGAGGCCACGTACATGATGGCTGTCACATGTTGGAAGCAATGAATCCATTTCTCTCGTTGATTTTGCTGCGTTACACACACGACAAGAAAACGAAGAAAGGAAAAATGTTATACATATTTACATGCATACATATCCATGCAGACACAACATACACACACATCAAGTAAATATATACAAAACAAAGGCAGGAAAGGATTGTTATGCATATAATATGTGCATGTATATTCATGCAGACACACACACACATTCAAACACATGTACATACGTGCAAAAGCGAAGAATGGAAATAAGCATATACTCCATGAAAATATATCCATGCAGACACATACACACACTCAAATAAATATGCATAAATTCATAAATGCATATGATAGAAATTTATATATATGGAGAAATAGATTGTGTGCGCGTGTGTACGTCACATGACCATGATAGGATGGAACATTTTGGAAAGGCTAAGCCGTCTATGTGAAACAACACATTCTCTTGCTGCATAAGCAAGCGCACGGCTCTCTCTCTCTCTCTCTCTCTCTCTCTCTCTCTCTCTCTCTCTCTCTCTCTCTCTCTCTCCCCTCGGCAATCGAAATATTTTTGTGTAATCCAGAAAATATCAAAAGGCACATTCATGGAATTAAAATGATAAAAAAAAGGTTTCTACAACAAGAACCACAACAACCACAACAACCACAAAAACAACAAAAACAACAAAAACACAAAAAAAGGAAAGTAAGAAAGGAAGAAGGAAAATTAAACATGAAAAACCTGGCCACCAACGTCATAAAATTGGAACCGATTATGGTCGAATTTTGCATCAAATGTCGAGACTCCGGTCGTCCTGTCAGGAAAGAGAGATCGATTTGAAATGAGCAATCCTTTCGCTTTCCACTACGCTCTTGCTTTACAGAAATTACAGCACAAGACAAATCACCACAACATGTACGGTAGTTCACATTAAAAGCGTTGTTTATTCTGTTCTGTTTTGTTCTGTTCTGTTCTGTTCTGCTCTGGTTCCGGTCCCTGTTCTGTTCTAGTTTCTGTCTCCGGATCCAGTTCCTGTTCATGTTCCTGTTCTCTTCTCTTCTCTTCTCTTCTCTTCTCTTTTCTCCTCTCCTCTCTTCTCTTCTCTTCTCTTCTCTCTTTTCTTCTTTTCTATTCTCTTCTATTCTACTATAATGTAATACAATACAATACAAAACAATACCGAACAATACAAAGCAATTTGATACAATACAATACAATACAAGATAATGTAATGTAATGTAATAACGTAATGTAATAACGTAATGTACTGTACTGTACTGGTGCACTATACTACATTATATAATATAATATAATGTGATGTGAATGGTCTGCGTTTCACGACACTGTTGGGAATTACCTAATTCGAGCTCGCAAACAATCCTGGCTGTTGGGGACCCATAGATCTGCGAACAAAAAATTAGACATTTTTCTTAGCGCATTTTGCGAGACGAATGCTTGTACTTGATATGTGCGTAAGCGAGAGCTTGTGTGAATGTGCTCGTGAGTGTGTATGTGTGTGTTTTTCTTTGCTTTCTTTCTTTGCTTTTCCTTCCTTTCCCTCCTTCCGTCCGTCCTTCCTTCCGTCCCTCCTTCCTTCCTGCCATCCAACTATCCATCCATCCATCCATCCATCCTTCCTCGCTTTCTTGCTTGCTTGCTTGCTTCCTTTCTTACTTCATTCCTTCATTCCTTACTTCCTTATTTCCTTCCTTCCTTCCTTCCTGCCTTCCTTCCTTCCTTCTTTCCTTTCCTTTCCTTTCATTCTTTCTTTCCTTCTTTCTTTCTTTCTTTCTTTCTTTCTTTCTTTCTTTCTTAGTTCTTTCTTTCTTTCCTTCTTCTTCTTCTTCTTCTTCTTCTTCTTCTTCTTCTTCTTCTTCTTCTTCTTCTTCTTCTTCTTCTTCTTCCTCTCTCTCTCTCTCTCTCTCTCTCTCTCTCTCTTTTTTTTTGGTGTGTCTGTGTGTGTGTGTGTGTGTGTTTGTGTGTGTGTGCGTGTGTGTATGTGTGTGTATGTGTGTGTGTGTGTTTGGGGGGGGGGGGGACAAAAGCAGGGCTCTAGTGTGAGGATTCAAAAGTTTGACAGAAATAGACTCTTGTCGGGGTGACGAAGAACAACCTGACAAGTATACGATTTCGTCCAGCCTGTCAAAGAGGTACTTTGCCGAGTCCATCAACAGATACCTAGTTATTACTATGGCTGTAATCATGGCAGATTTGTGGTGGCATAGCTTTTAATTAGTAGTGGATTAGCAGTCGAGGTTGAAAAACGTCATAAAAGTATCATAGTTGTAGTTAGTGGAGCACCTGGAGTATAATAAGAGTATCATTATTTTACCATTGACAGAGAAGCACTATTATTATTATTATTATTATTATTATTATTATTATTATTACTATTATTATTATCATTATCATTATTATTATTATTATTAGGACACCGTGATAGCCCAGTGGTCAAGTTCTACCATCTGGGCCCTATCGCCAGTTCGATTCCCGTCGGTGCCACCAGTATTTTCATTGAACATACCGGTCCGTCTGGAAGTGTTGGAACTGCCCTTGCGGGGGTGTCATTAGAGCCTATCGTCAATTCTTCGTACTCCCCTCACGGGTGAGACGATGGAGGCGCATGTGCAGATTTGCATCAGCCATTGACAGAGAAGCACTATTATTATTATTATTATTATTATTATTATTATTATTATTATTATTATTCAGCCCAATGGCCTCAAGGCGTTAAACTGTGACGCCAACTCATAACCCTTTGGTGGTAGATGCTGGGGAGGAGGGTCGTTGCGCGCGTAAAAGATCTTAAACTCCGCATATGCTGGTTGATAGCCCAGGACCCAGCAGACACCAGATTGTTATGGGTGGGGTTTCGAGGCAGCTCTAGCAACCGCGCTTAGTGTATGCACTTGCACATTCGGTGACGTCTTGCAAGAGGTTGCTGGGACTGCGGAATAACCTCGGCTTAGTGCAGTCTTGCCCTCAGGAGCTCCATCGGTGGCCCCGATCATCAGGCGAGAGACTGACACGGGGGGGTGGAGGACCTCGAACAAGGGTATTGGAGGCTTATGTCCGTTGAGGATATGCCATTAGCTGCATCAGTACGCCTCAGATATAGTATTATTATTATTATTATTATTATTATTATTATTATTATTATCATTGGACACCGTGATAGCCCAGTGGTCAAGTTCTACCATCTGGGCCCTGTCGCCAGTTCGATTCCCGTCGGTGCCACCAGTATTTTCATTGAACATACCAGTCTATTTCTGGACCAGTATTTTCATTGAACATACCGGCCCGTCTGGAAGTGTTGGAGCTGCCTTGCGGGGGTGTCATTAGAGCTTATCGTCAATTCTTCGTACTCCCCTCACGGGTGAGACGATGGAGGCGCATGTGCAGAAATGCATCAGCCATTGACAGAGAAGCACTATTATTATCATTATTATTATTATTATTATTATTATTATTATTATTATTATTATTATTATTATTATTACTACTACTATTACTACTACTATTATTATTACTATTATTATTACTATTATTATTATTATTATTATTATTATTATGATTATTATTATATAATAATAACAATACTACTACTACTACTACTACAACTACTACTACTACTACTAATAATAATAATAATAATAATAATATTATTATTATTATAACTATTATTATTATTATTACTATTATTATTATTATTATTATTATTTATTACAATTATTATTATCGCTGAAAGGTGTTGGTGAAGGGGGTGGGGGGTTTGGGGGGAGGGGAAAATGAAAATTGTGTACCCCACCCAACCCCACTCCCACCCGCATTTCGGCACCCCTGCCGGAATAAATCACGGTTTGTCGGAACAAGGAGGAGTTGGGAGCTCATATTTGCAGGGTGGTTATCCCCAGACTCGATCTTGATGCTAACATGAATTTTTCGGAATTCACGCAAATATTTGCGTTAGGGGAGTGTCCTGAATGCCAAAATTCCTTGTTTTTTAGCGGTACTTGCCGGTGCCTCCGGCCATTGAACGTACCCTGTTGACGGGGCAGAAGGGGTCCGGGGGGCCCTCCCCAGGGAACCCCAGCCCTGTGATTGCACGTACCCGTTCTGGTCGCGGGTGGCACCCACACCTGAAAATTGAGGTTTTTTTTGCCACCAGGCGCCCTTTGGACCTACGGCAAATCAACGTACCCTGTCGAAGGGAAGGGGGGGTCCGGGGGAGCCCTGCGATTGTACGTACCCGTTCTGGTCGCGGGTGGCACACACACCTGAAAATTGAAGTTTTTTGCCACCAGACGTCGTTTGCGGCACCTCCGGCAATTCAAAGCACCCTGTCGAAGGGAAAGGGGGCGGGAGGGGGGGGGGGGGCTCCAAAAAAGTGATAAGAAGTGGGGCTGGCGGGGTTTGGTGTTGGCGCAGCCCCTTGTAACTACTACTACTACTACTACTACTACTACTACTACTACTACTACTATTATTATTATTATTATTATTATTATTATTATTATTATTATTATTATTATTACTACTACTACTACCACTACTACTACTACTACTACTACTACTACTACTACTACTACTACTACTATCATTATTATTATTATTATTATTATTATTATTATTATTATTATTATTATTGTTACTATTATTATTATTATTATTTGGACACCGTGATAGCCCAGTGGTCAAGTTCTACCATCTGGGCCCTGTCACCAGTTCGATTCCCGTCGGTGCCACCAGTATTTTCATTGAACATACCGATCCGTCTGGACCAGTATTTTCATTGAACATACCGGCCCGTCTGGAAGTGTTGGAACTGCCCTTGCGGGAGTGTCATTAGAGCTTATCGTCAATTCTTCGTACTCCCCTCACGGGTGAGACGATGGAGGCGCATGTGCAGAAATGCATCAGCCATTGACAGAGAAGCACTATTATTATTATTATTATTATTATTATTATTATTATTATTATTATTATTATTATTATTATTATTATTATTATTATGATTATTATTGACACCGTGATAGCCCAGTGGTCAAGTTCTACCATCTGGGCCCTGTCGCCAGTTCGATTCCCGTCGGTGCCACCAGTATTTTCATTGAACATACCGGTCCGTCTAGACCAGTATTTTCATTGAACATACCGGTCCGTCTGGAAGTGTTGGAACTGCCCTTGCGGGGGTGTCATTAGAGCCTATCGTCAATTCTTCGTACTCCCCTCACGGGTGAGACGATGGAGGCGCATGTGCAGAAATGCATCAGCCATTGACAGAGAAGCACTATTATTATTATTATTATTATTATTATTATTATTATTATTATTATTATTATTATCATCATCAGTGGCACCACGATAGCCCAGTGGTTGAGGTCTACCATCTGGGACCTGTCGCCAGTTCGATTCCCGTCGGTGCTAGTATTTTCTTCGAAAGTATTGGTCTGTCTGGAAGGCTTGGAGCTGCCTTGCGGGGGTGTCAGTAGAGCCTATCGTCAAATCTTCGTACTCCCCTCACGGTGAGACGATGGAGGCACATGTGCAGAAATGTATTCGCCATTAACTGAGAAGCACTATTATTATTATTATTATTATTATCATTATTATTATTATTATTATTATTATTATTATTATTATTATTATTATTATTATCACTACTACTACTACTACTACTACTACTACTACTATTATTATTATTATTATTATTATTATTACTACTACTACTACTACTACTACTACTACTACTACTACTACTACTTATTATTATTATTATTATTATTATTATTATTATTATCATTATTATTATCATTATTATTATTATTATTATTATTATTATTATTATTATTATTGTTATTATTATTACAATTATCATTATTATTTTTATTATTATTATTATTATTATTATTATTATTATTATTATTATTATTATTATTATTAATGGAGGCACATGTCCAGGATCTGGATCTGATGCTATAGTCTGAGGAAGCCTATTATTATTATTATTATTATTATTATTATTATTATTATTATTATTCTTATTATTATTATGGACACCGTGATAGCCCAGTGGTCAAGTTCTACCATCTGGGCCCTGTCGCCAGTTCGATTCCCGTCGGTGCCACCAGTATTTTCATTGAACCTACCCATCCGTCTGGACCAGTATTTTCATTGAACATACCGGCCCGTCTGGAAGTGTTGGAACTGCCCTTGCGGGGGTGTCATTAGAGCTTATCGTCAATTCTTCGTACTCCCCTCACGGGTGAGACGATGGAGGCGCATGTGCAGAAATGCATCAGCCATTGACAGAGAAGCACTATTATTATTATTATTATTATTATTATTATTATTATTATTATTATTATTATTATTATTATTATTTAGGGAGTACATAGGCCATCGGTCCTTTCCATGGGCTGATTGGTATAAAGCTCCTAGAGTAATGTTCTATGCCGTCACTTCCTTTATTCCACCGATTGGTGTGGAGACTTTCCTTATGGAATGGAGGACTGGATGCACATGGCCTTTTGGCTCAGCAATTGGCAGGAGATACACTATTATTATTATTATTATTATTATTATTATTATTATTATTATTATTATTATTATTATTATTATTATTGACACCGTGATAGCCCAGTGGTCAAGTTCTACCATCTGGGCCCTGTCGCCAGTTCGATTCCCGTCGGTGCCACCAGTATTTTCATTGAACATACCGGTCCGTCTGGAAGTGTTGGAACTGCCCTTGCGGGGGTGTCATTAGAGCCTATCGTCAATTCTTCGTACTCCCCTCACGGGTGAGACGATGGAGGCGCATGTGCAGATTTGCATTAGCCATTGACAGAGAAGCACTATTATTATTATTATTATTATTATTATTATTATTATTATTATTGACAGCTCTAGCAACCGCGCTTGGTGTATGCACTTGCACATTCGGTGACGTCTTGCAAGAGGTTGCTGGGACTGCGGAATAACCTCGGCTTAGTGCAGTCTTGCCCTCAGGAGCTCCATCGGTGGCCCCGATCATCAGGCGAGAGACTGACACGGGGGGGTGGAGGACCTCGAACAAGGGTATTGGAGGCTTATGTCCGTTGAGGATATGCCATTAGCTGCATCAGTACGCCTCAGATATAGTAAATCTGCCTTGGAGTGTTGACTGTGACATATTTGAGGGAAATCCCGATGAAAAAACCTAGTCACACTTGCTGAACAGAGTTCCAGCCCAATGGCCTCAAGGCGTTAAACTGTGACGCCAACTCATAACCCTTTGGTGGTAGATGCTGGGGAGGAGGGTCGTTGCGCGCGTAAAAGATCTTAAACTCCGCATATGCTGGTTGATAGCCCAGGACCCAGCAGACACCAGATTGTTATGGGTGGGGTTTCGAGGCAGCTCTAGCAACCGCGCTTGGTGTATGCACTTGCACATTCGGTGACGTCTTGCAAGAGGTTGCTGGGACTGCGGAATAACCTCGGCTTAGTGCAGTCTTGCCCTCAGGAGCTCCATCGGTGGCCCCGATCATCAGGCGAGAGACTGACACGGGGGGGTGGAGGACCTCGAACAAGGGTATTGGAGGCTTATGTCCGTTGAGGATATGCCATTAGCTGCATCAGTACGCCTCAGATATAGTATTATTATTATTATTACTACTACTACTACTACTACTACTACTACTACTACTACTACTATTACTATTACTATTATTATTATTATTATTATTATTATTATTATTATTATTATTATTGGACACCGTGATAGCCCAGTGGTCAAGTTCTACCATCTGGGCCCTGTCGCCAGTTCGATTCCCGTCGGTGCCACCAGTATTTTCATTGAACATACCGATCCGTCTGGACCAGTATTTTCATTGAACATACCGATCCGTCTGGAAGTGTTGGAACTGCCCTTGCGGGGGTGTCATTAGAGCTTATCGTCAATTCTTCGTACTCCCCTCACGGGTGAGACGATGGAGGCGCATGTGCAGAAATGCATCAGCCATTGACAGAGAAGCACTATTATTATTATTATTATTATTATAATTGCGCATGTGCAGAAATGCATCAGCCATTGACAGAGAAGCACTATTATTATAATTATTATTATTATTGGACACCGTGATAGCCTAGTGGTCAAGGTTTACCATCTGGGCCCTGTCGCCAGTTCGATTCCCGTCGGTGCCACCAGTATTTTCATTGAACATACCGGTCCGTCTGGAAGTGTTGGAACTGCCCTTGCGGGGGTGTCATTAGAGCCTATCGTCAATTCTTCGTACTCCCCTCACGGGTGAGACGATGGAGGCGCATGTGCAGATTTGCATCAGCCATTGACAGAGAAGCACTATTATTATTATTATTATTATTATTATTATTATTATTATTATTATTATTATTATTATTCAGCCCAATGGCCTCAAGCCGTTAAACTGTGACGCCAACTCATAACCCTTTGGTGGTAGATGCTGGGGAGGAGGGTCGTTGCGCGCGTGAAAGATCTTAAACTCCGCATATGCTGGTTGATAGCCCAGGACCCAGCAGACACCAGATTGTTATGGGTGGGGTTTCGAGGCAGCTCTAGCAACCGCGCTTGGTGTATGCACTTGCACATTCGGTGACGTCTTGCAAGAGGTTGCTGGGACTGCGGAATAACCTCGGCTTAGTGCAGTCTTGCCCTCAGGAGCTCCATCGGTGGCCCCGATCATCAGGCGAGAGACTGACACGGGGGGGTGGAGGACCTCGAACAAGGGTATTGGAGGCTTATGTCCGTTGAGGATATGCCATTAGCTGCATCAGTACGCCTCAGATATAGTATTATTATTATTATTATTATTATTATCATCATCATCATCATCATTATGATTATTATCCCTGAAAGTGTTTTGAGTAGGGTGTGGCGTGTGTGCAGGGAAAAATTGATGGAATGGTTCCCCCCCCCCCCCCCCCCCCCCCTCTCCCCACAAATCGGCACCCGGCAACAAAAAGTCATGGATTACGGGAGGCAGGAGGAGTTGGGGGATGATACTTGCAGGGTGTTTAGCCCCAGGCTCGTTGTCCATGGTGATGTGGTTGCGTTGGAATTCACACACATATTTGCGGTAGGGGAGTGTCCTGAATGCCAAAGTTCATTGCTTTCGGGCAGCTCCGGTATCTCCCGCAATTCTACGTACCCGCTCGGCTTGGAAAGGGGAGTCCGGGCCCTCCCCCGAAACTTCTCCGTAATATGCGTACCCCTTAGCAAATCGGCCGGTAGCAGATATTGGGTCCTTCTGGCAGTTAGGCATTCAGGACAAACGCCGAACGATTTTTTTTGTTGAATTTTTCGTTTGAGGACACCAGAGGGAGTTACAGGCTGATGTTTGGTACCTCTCGTTTTGCTCTCTTTGGAAACATAACTTTGGTCGCAGGCGGCGCAAAACCCAGAAAATTGAGGTTTTTGCGTCACCAGGCACCGTTCGCGGAGAGCTCATCGAGAGGAGTCAGTTACTTCAAACATCAGAATCTAGTCTAGCTCCTTCTGGTGTGCGCGAACGGTGCCTGGTGGCACCAAAACTCAATTTCTTAGTTTTTTGCCACCTGCGAACAAATTGTTATGTTTTAAAAGAGAGCTCATCGAGATTTGTCATTTACAACAAACATCAGCCTCTAACTCCCTCTGTCGAACGAGAAATTCAAAAATAATTGCGTCAGGCGTTGGTCCTGAATGACAAAATGCCAAAATGTGGCCAATTCCTGTTGTACCGGCCGATTCGCTAGGGATATGCATATTGCAGGGGAGGGAGTTTCCAGGGAAAGCGCCCCCCCCCCCCCCCCCCCCCCCCGGACCCTCCCTTTTCCAGCCGAGCGGGTGTGTAGAATTGCACAAGGTACCGGCAGGTACTGCCAAAGGCCAGGAATTTTGGCATTCAGGACACTCCCCTAACGCAAATATTGTGCAAATTCCAAAAGAATACATCATCAACAACGAGTCTGGGGCTTGACATCCTGCTGGTATGAGCTCCCAACTCCTGCTGGTTCCCACAATCATGATTTATTGATGCCGGGTGCCGATTTGCGGGTGGTGGGATACACAATTCCAAAGTTCCCATGCCTCCACGCCCCCACCCCTACTCCCAACACCTTTCAGGGATAATAATAGTAATAAAGAAAATGGACAAGCATATCAAGAACAACAACGAGGAAGATGAGGACGTCTAGAAAGGGGGAAAGAAAGGCATGATTTGCGCAGCTTAATAAGGCTGTGAAACAACAACACCCCGCGAGAAGGACAACAGCAGATATTATCAACAACACAAGTGCCTTCCATCGGTCGGACACAGGAGAGGCTGCCAGCACCTGTCTCGCTGAGCATAGACCTGAACACAAGCAAGCATAATCATTTGCAATCGACACTGAATACACTTACCTTCCGTTTCAAGCTCTCA
>WBZZ01007013.1:120000-122500 GCA_019918135.1 Paulinella micropora | reverse complement strand
AGGCCAAATCTCGTGGCGATCGTCCCTACGAATAGGCAAACATCCTGTGTACTCTGCAAACGACAAGCTACTGAGTGAGAGGTATCCTCGAATTAATTCACCTACATCTTTTTGCCTTAGTAGATAGCTTCCTTTAAACAGTTAACAATAACTTCGAGCCCCTCGTTCTCAGCCAACCCTTGTAGAAACCTGTGTCATGTTTTGTAAGAAAACTGTTGATGAAGAGCTGCCATACAAGCCACTGCACAACCAACAATCAAAATTAGCTGAGAACGACGCCCTTGCAGTCACTGTTCGCCGTACTTAGGAACTAACAGCCTCGATAATCTATCTAAACTTGCCTTGCCATCGATAAGAGTGCAATCAACGCGCGATGAGCCACACAGAGCCTTAGCACAGCTCAAGGCACCATTTTGAATAGCCACGTGCAACGGAGAGCCTACGACAAAAAACTCCCTGATCGCACTAGAGATATGTTTTGAGAGTACCATGCGCTTTCTTGCTGTCGGGAATGAAATTTGGGTCCAAGGCTTCTTTGGAGAGCAAGATATTGAGGAGTGGATAGTACTCGTCCGATTCTGCACACAAATTTCACGATTCTTAAAGACTGCACATAACATTCTGTTCGTGATCTGTGAGTAGTATATTTTGTGAAACTCAGTTTCAAATAGTTCCAAGTCAACTCATGGTTCACGCTCACAGATTATATTGCGCTTAAAAAAAGCCTTACAAAAAACTGCAGCAAAAGTTTGAGGCGGAGTCCAGCATGTCACGAGTACACTGTCCAGCGAACTTAAATTCAATAACACAAGCTTCCTGGCAGCCTTTCCCGTAGTTGGCATTGCCATTCTTGTTTGTTACTGCTCTTTTTACCGTTGCTGCTGCTGTTGCATGTTGTTTGTAGTTTCTGTTTTTGTAGTTTCTGTTGTTGTAAATCTTGTTGTTGGTGCTGTTGTTTATAATTCTTGTCGCTGTTGTTTTGTTGCGATTGCTTTTGTCTGAGCTTGGTGCAGGCTGTTTGTCAACTTAAATAAAAGCTACTGCAAAAATGGTAAAAATCAAACACGTTAACGTGTGTGAATAGGTAGGGAAGCATATCATAGAAGTAGACAATCATAGAAGTACTTGTCTACTTCTAAGGATTTGGATGTGGACCGGATGCCAAGTGGAATAAAGGCATGTTCTGGAGCAGCTGCTCCCGCGCCGTATCATACAAGGCAATGCTTAGCAACCTCACAAACGCTTCCATCCTTTTTTCCTGTCCAACAACCCATGCACAACATACCACGCAAACTACGCTGGCCCTGCCATCCCAAGAAAAAACAACAAATGGCAATAGTGACGACAACACCGGGAGGGAGGGGGGCGGGCAAGAATAGCAGGGGACCTTGAGGGCCAATTTCAAGGTGGAATAAACGACCACTCGGGTGGAAGAGGTCATACTGGCAAAAATCGGTGCCTGAAGCACTAACGCCAGGCCCTGCGCGTCATTTTTCAGCTGCAAGTCAGGGAAACACAAATTCATCTCATGGCACAAGTTGCCTATACGAACATGTGTGGCATACTAAGAATTCCTTCCATTTCTGCTTGAATGGTATCATTAAGACGTTCTGCCTGCGTGAAATTTGATATGCAGTCCGTCTCTTGACTGGGTGTGTGTGTGTGTGCGTGTGTGTGTGTGTTGGGGGGGGGGGGGGGTCGGGGCTTGATAAGGACACAATAATGTTACACAGGCGAAGGATGAAATTCTGGAAAGGGTGTCAGGCAATGGAAACCATGAATCCTGTGATGCTCAATTAATGATTAGAAAAATTCTCCAGACGCAACGTGGCCAACAGTATGCTTTAACCACAAAATATGTTTAGAAGATTTATCAAGAGTCGAGGCGACCACAAAGTACTCCAGCATGTTGGGCTCCAACGGATTTACACCCGCACGTAGCAATACCTGCACAAGGAAAGCATGAGGCAAGTATGCTCTTTCTATGCTTGACGTTCTGAAATGCAATTAACCATGATTTCAAGTGTTTTGTTATCAGCCAAATCTGATCGTTGATGATGCTTCGGCAGTGGCTCATTTCGAAATTTCTCAATTTGGAAAGCTGCGATTGAGAGCTTTTCAACGAGGCATCAAGGAGAGTTTCAAATAAACCACCAGACAGGCTTGAAACAAAAGATCTGTAACGAAGCGAGAGCGAAGCGTTCAAAGTCACTGTCATTTGTACCCAATAACTTGCAACCTCTCGAAAGGACCTGCATGGCTTCCGGGCAACTGTGACTCAGCATCAGCGGCGTGAGGCCCTTGCAATCACCGAAAAAGGCACAGGAAACAATCCGCGTGAGCGATCTGAGTTGTAAGGAGTCATGGATGCTTCCTTCCATGCTAACTGGAAAGGTGTGTGTGTGTGTGTGTGTGTGCGTTTTCCAAAGCAACGTGAAGCGCCGGGTGTGGCATTTTTACAAAATTGTTCATTGTGCCCGCCCTCACACGCCAATATTTA
>WBZZ01007013.1:82500-115000 GCA_019918135.1 Paulinella micropora | reverse complement strand
GAAAGGGTGGGGGGTACACAATTTCCTATTTTCCCCCTCCCCCCAAACCCCCCACCCCCTACTCCAACACCTTTCAGGGATAATAATAATAATAATAATAATAATAATAATAATAATAATAATAATAATAATATAATAATAGTAATAATAATAATAATAGTAATAATAATAATAATAATAATAATAATAGTGCTTCTCTGTCAATGGCTGATGCATTTCTGCACATGCGCCTCCATCGTCTCACCCGTGAGGGGAGTACGAAGAATTGACGATAAGCTCTAATGACACCCCCGCAAGGGCAGTTCCAACACTTCCAGACGGGCCGGTATGTTCAATGAAAATACTGGTCAGACGGATCGGTATGTTCAATGAAAATACTGGTGGCACCGACGGGAATCGAACTGGCGACAGGGCCCAGATGGTAGAACTTGACCACTGGGCTATCACGGTGTCAATAATAATAATAATAATAATAATAATAATAATAATAATACTATATCTGAGGCGTACTGATGCAGCTAATGGCATATCCTCAACGGACATAAGCCTCCAATACCCTTGTTCGAGGTCCTCCACCCCCGTGTCAGTCTCTCGCCTGATGATCGGGGCCACCGATGGAGCTCCTGAGGGCAAGACTGCACTAAGCCGAGGTTATTCCGCAGTCCCAGCAACCTCTTGCAAGACGTCACCGAATGTGCAAGTGCATACACCAAGCGCGGTTGCTAGAGCTGCCTCGAAACCCCACCCATAACAATCTGGTGTCTGCTGGGTCCTGGGCTATCAACCAGCATATGCGGAGTTTAAGATCTTTTACGCGCGCAACGACCCTCCTCCCCAGCATCTACCACCAAAGGGTTATGAGTTGGCGTCGCAGTTTAACGCCTTGAGGCCATTGGGCTGGAACTCTGTTCAGCAAGTGTGACTAGGTTTTTTCATCGGGATTTCCCTCAAATATGTCACAGTCAACACTCCAAGGCAGATTTACTATATCTGAGGCGTACTGATGCAGCTAATGGCATATCCTCAACGGACATAAGCCTCCAATACCCTTGTTCGAGGTCCTCCACCCCCCCGTGTCAGTCTCTCGCCTGATGATCGGGGCCACCGATGGAGCTCCTGAGGGCAAGACTGCACTAAGCCGAGGTTATTCCGCAGTCCCAGCAACCTCTTGCAAGACGTCACCGAATGTGCAAGTGCATACACCAAGCGCGGTTGCTAGAGCTGCCTCGAAACCCCACCCATAACAATCTGGTGTCTGCTGGGTCCTGGGCTATCAACCAGCATATGCGGAGTTTAAGATCTTTTACGCGCGCAACGACCCTCCTCCCCAACATCTACCACCAAAGGGTTATGAGTTGGCGTCACAGTTTAACGCCTTGAGGCCATTGGGCTGGAACTCTGTTTAGCAAGTGTGACTAGGTTTTTTCATCGGGATTTCCCTCAAATATGTCACAGTCAACACTCCAAGAATAATAATAATAATAATAATAATAATAACTAGGGGCTGCGCCAACACCTGAAAGGATGGTTTACCGGTGCGCTTCGCGCACCAAACCCCGCCAGCCCCACTTGTTATCACTTTTTGGAGGGCCCCCCGAACCCCCCCTCCCCTCCCGCCCCCTTTCCCTTCGACAGGGTACGTTGAATTGCCGGAGGTGCTGCAAAGGGCGCCTGGTGGCAAGTGCCGCAAAGGGCACCTGGTGGCAAAAAACCTCAGTTCTCAGGTGTAGGTGCCACCCGCGACCAGAACAGGTACGTACAATCGCAGGGCTTCCCCGGACCCCCCTTTCCCTTCGACAGGGTACGTTGAATTGCCGGAGGTGCCGCAAAGGGCGCCTGGTGGCAAAAAGCCTCAATTTTCAGGTGTGGGTGCCACCCGCGACCAGAACGGGTACGTACAATCGCAGACCCCCCCTTTCTCTTCGACAGGGTACGTTGAATTGCCGGAGGTGCCGCAAAGGGCGCCTGGTGGCAAAAAACCTCCGTTTTCAGGTGTGGGTGCCACCCGCGACCAGAACGGGTACGAACCAATGCCGGGCTGGTGTTCCCGGGGGGAGAGCCCCCGGGACCCCCTTCCCCGTCGACAGGGTACGTTCCATTGCCGGAGGCACCGGCAAGTACTGCCAAAAAACAAGGAAATTTGGCATTCAGGACCCCCTTCCCCGTCGACAGGGTACGTTCCATTGCCGGAGGCACCGGCAAGTACTGCCAAATAACAAGGAAATATTTGTGTGAATTCCAAAAAAATCATATTAGCATCAAGATCGAGTCTGGGGCTAATCACCCTGCAAATATGAGATCCCAACTCCTCCTCGTTCCCACAAACCATGATTTATTGCGACAGGGGTGCCGATTTGGGGGTGTGGGGGGGGGGGTACACAATTTTCATTTCCCCCCCCCCCCCCCAAAGCCCCCACCCCCTTCTCCAACACCTTTCAGGGATAATAATAATAATAATAATAATAATAATAATAATAATAATAATAATAATAAATAATAATAATAATAATAATGATAGCTAGCGGCTGCGCCAACACCTGGAAAGTTGGTTTTATGGTTCGCTTCGCACCCCACCCCGCGCTTACTCCCAAACCCTGGTGGTTTTACGTTGTACAGGTAGAGCGCAAGTGTCGGACCCCCCCCCCCCCCCCCCCCCCCCCGGGCCCCTCCACCCTTCCTAAGTCGACAACGTGCCATATGGGAGGATGTTCCCGAGGGGAGGGCCCCGGACTTCCCGCTTTCCCGGCCAAGCAGGTGCGTAGAATTGCGGGGGAGGTACCGGCAGAGCGCAAGTATCGCACCTGGTGGCGCCAAAACCTAATTTTTCTGTTTTTGTGCCACCTGCGACCAAAATGTTATATTTTCGAAGAGAGCTCATCGAGAGGTGTCAGATACACCAAATATCAGCCTCTTACTCCCTCTGGTGTGAGCAAACGGCGCCTGGTGGCACAAAAACCTAAATTTTCTGGTTTTTGTGCTGCCTGTCACAAACGATTTTATATTTCCGAAGAGAGCTCGTGGAGAGATGTCAGGTACACCAAATATCAAGCTCTACTTCCTTCTGGTGCCCTCAAACGAGAAATGCAAAAATAATTGCGTTAGGCGTTTTTCCTGAATGCCAAAATGCCAAAATATACCCAATTCCTGCTGTACCGGCCGATTCGCTAGGTGTGCGCATGTTGCAGGAAGGGGTTCCCGGGGGAGGGCCCCCAGACTCCCCCCCCCCCCCTCCTTCCCTTTCCCAGCCGACCTGGTACGTAGAATTGCGGAAGGCCGGCAGATACTGCACCCCCCCCCCCCCAAAACAACAACAAAAAAATACAAAAAAACCAAAAAAAAAAAAAAAAAAAAAAAAAAAAAAAAAAAAAAAAAAAAAAAAACTTTGGCACTCAGGACTGCCCTAACGCAAATATTTGCGTGAATTCCAAAAAACTCTATCATCATCAACAACAAGCCTGGGGCTAGACACCTGGTTGCTACAAACCATGATTTATTCCGTTGCGGCATCGATTTGCGGGTGGGGTGGACCCAATTTTTCATTTCCCCCCCTCCCCCCCACCCCCCCTACTCCTAACACATTTCAGGGATAAGATTAATAATATCAATAATAATAGTGATAATAGTAGTAATGATGAGCCAAATTTAAAATAAGGAAGCAAGAAATAATGATTTAAGCAAGAATCAAGCAAGAAAATTTGGCATGCAAACAAACAAACAAAGCAGAAAAGAAACATAAAAATTCAAATTATCGATAATGTTTGGAAAATTGGTTCACAGAAAGTTGGCAGGAGAGGTCTTTACGATAGAAAGCAATATGTCGCACACTGCAAACACGTAAAATAACCTTGTTGTGCTTTGCGCACAGGTGAAGCAGAATTGCAAGGTTCTTTGCATCCAGGGAGTGATCGCTCGACACTATTGGCAACACGGACACTATGTTAGTGATTGCAGCGAACAAATCTATACAAAATATGTTGGTTGCAGTTTGATTCCTGATCATAAACATACTTGCAGCGAAGGGGGATATGGAGCAAGTGTGCGCGTGTGCATGTGTGTGTGTGTGTGTGTGTGTGAGAGAGAGAGAGAGAGAGAGAGAGAGAGAGATTGGTATGGGTGGCACCGTCTGACAACCTAGCAATCCCAAGCACAATAAAGAAAAAGTAAGTAAACAAACGAAATCCACAGCCAAACGAAATCCACAAGCACACATAGGCGGGCTGAACACCCAACCAAAGAAAAAAGCAAAACAAGAACAAAGAAAGAACACACACAAAATAGTACAATTCAAAAAACAAACAAGACGAAAAAAACCAAGCAGGGCATTCGCATTTGACGCAGTCTCTCAATCACGCCTATTGTGTCGACATCAGTTCGGGCCATTTCCAACTGGTAAGATAAGGACTGCATAGACTGATATGACGATGGGAAAGCTTCAGTTATGGTTTATGCACGAGCGGCACACCGAAGCGCTCTTTGGAAGCAAGCAGCAGCAGCCGCAAACAGGCAGCAGAGTCTGCCAAGATCGCATCGCGAGCGGCGCTTCGACCATTGTAGACAACCTAGAAGAGGAAGCATGGAGTAGCAAGAGGAGCACCAGTCTGAAATACTTGTGAATGCACTACTGGCTTCTAAGTCCAAAGACAAGAATGAATAAATGAAGCTTTTGCACCTGTTCACTTCCCTTCCCTTCCCCCCCCTTCCACCCCACCCCCGTTTTTATGTAATTATTATTAATCCCTCCGACTCCAAGCAAAATCACTCTGGTCTGATACACACGAGGATGACAAGCCAATAATCCAAAAACCATGCACCGCAAAACTTGTGATAAACATTTCCTTGGCCAAGTAAAAAAACAGGTTACTTCTCTCCTTTCTTTTCTCGCTTTTCTCTCATTTCCCCTCCACTTCTCCTTGTCAACATCCATCAAACACACTGCTTTACAAATATGCACACAGATTTATATTGAATTAAATCTATGCATACATACAACATTTTTACCTCTGCCCTGCCACCAAGCAAAAGCTTGACAATGGAAACGTCACCTAAGCCACCATTAAGCGCTGACTTGGAAGCGATATAACTGAAAAACAAAACAAAACAAACAAACAAACAAACAAACAAACAAACAACAACAGCAAGAAAATCCAGAAAACTCTTTTCTTATCAAATTGATATGCGCCGAATAAATGTGAAAGCCTTGTCCGAGATATCTGTATCTCATTTACCCGTCACCGACAATAAATGTGGTCAGATTACCGATGAATTTTACATACGTCGCGCCAAATTGACGGATTTTTGCAAAATATTGCCTTGACACATAACATACTAAATTGACGTTTAAGTCTTGTATAAAATATCATGTAAGAACACATGTGCACATACATATACACATGTATACAATACGCATGAATTCTTAAACGCTACATACTTGTCTCTCTATCTCTCTATCTCTCTATCTATCTATCTATCTATCTATCTATCTATCTATCTATCTATCTATCTATCTCTCTATCTACCTATCTACCTATCTACCTATCTACCTCTACCTCTACCTACCTATCTATCTATCTATCTATCTATCTATCTATCTATCTATCTATCTATCTATCTATCCATCCATCTATCTATCTATCTATCTATCTATCTATCTATCTATCTATCTATCTATCTATCTATCTATCTATCTATCTATCTATCTATCTATCTATCTGTCTATCTATCTATCTATCTACCTATCTATCTATCGTTCCATTGATCCATCGATCCATCTATTATTCCACCTATCTATCTATCTATCTATCTATCTATCTATCTATCTATCTATCTATCTATCTATCTATCTATCTATCTATCTATCTATCTATCTATCTATCTAATCTATCTATACGTCCATCTTTTGATCGATCATACAACGCGGAATCATAGTCCGAACAACATCAACAAAAAAAAAGCTAAATACTACCGGTTCCTTGCTGACTGTAGGTGCCGCGAAGTAGGGGGAAAAGGAAAGACATATGGGCGGAGTGTATTGACACAGTCAAAAAGGTTTTACAGGTTTTTCTGATGGCGGGATCTTAACAGTTTCTATTTTGTTCAATTTGTATGAGTGATTGAAGTAAAGGTGTACCTGCTTGGGCAGCTGCAGAAAGTGGCGTCGAGCCGCCATCCGTATTGTTGGGTGAAACCTTGTAACCATATCATGAAGCAACACACACGCAGTGGTTTAGTAACCCAGCGCATATCCATGGGCGTTGATATATCCTTTCTAAACCTAGTGATACTGCTTATTATTTATCATTATTATTATTATTATTATTATTATTATTATTATTATTATTATTATTATTATTATTATTATTATTATTATTTTGGACACCGTGATAGCCCAGTGGTCAAGTTCTACCATCTGGGCCCTGTCGCCAGTTCGATTCCCGTCGGTGCCACCAGTATTTTCATTGAACATACCGGTCTATTTCTGGACCAATATTTTCATTGAACATACCGGCCCGTCTGGAAGTGTTGGAACTGCCCTTGCGGGGGTGTCATTAGAGCTTATCGTCAATTCTTCGTACTCCCCTCACGGGTGAGACGATGGAGGCGCATGTGCAGAAATGCATCAGCCATTGACAGAGAAGCACTATTATTATTATTATTATTATCATTATTATTATTATTGACACCGTGATAGCCCAGTGGTCAAGTTCTACCATCTGGGCCCTGTCGCCAGTTCGATTCCCGTCGGTGCCACCAGTATTTTCATTGAACATACCGGTCCGTCTGGACCAGTATTTTCATTGAACATACCGGTCCGTCTGGAAGTGTTGGAACTGCCCTTGCGGGGGTGTCATTAGAGCCTATCGTCAATTCTTCGTACTCCCCGCACGGGTGAGACGATGGAGGCGCATGTGCAGAAATGCATCAGCCATTGACAGAGAAGCACTATTATTATTATTATTATTATTATTATTATTATTATTATTCTGGAGGGGTGCACAAGATGGCACTCCATGGGAAGAGGAGGTGGTTGGGCCTCTCCCCACGAAGGTGACCGCTTGGGGAGGGCGGTCACCGGGATATGCGCAACTCTCAACTGGGCATTTACTCGGTAGGGGTTCGGCCAGGCAGGTTGTGGGGTTGTCTGTTGGATTGTTGGTTGGCTCGTTTTTCTTGGCTGTTGGTTTGGGTCTGGTTTCCTGGTTAGCCCATTTTCGCCGAATTTCCTGCCGAGTAAATGCCTGGGGGCTTCCAGTTCCGGTTTGGTGATCTTGTTGAGGTGAGCATTCGGAGGAAACAGTACCGAGATGGGTTGAAGATAGGATTCACATTCAACCGAGATGGGGCCGAGTTGACCTGTTCCAACTCGGCTCCATTTCGGCTTCATGTTAATCCTATCTTCATCCTATCTGGGTTTTGTCTCCTCCCTATCTTCGCTTCTTCGGGCTTGCCTAACTGGAACACATGATGAGCGCACGTTGGAGAGGGGCTTCAGTCGGTCCCAATGCCTGCCAGTGCCTTGCTGCGTTGCCGTGCCTTGCCCCATGCATTCACACCCTCCACCGTTGCATTTCTAACTGAGCAGCTTCGGCTGGGATTACTATACTTGTCTGTAAGACCCTATAGGTACCGCTAGGTTCGCGCCTTCTATACCCACGTGGGGGAAGGAGTTTCAGCGGCACGCCGTCCGATCTGGCTCCACTCGGGGACACCCGTACCTCATGATGTGTATTGTTAGGAGCAGCTGAAAGTCCATAAGGCATGAGAGTAGAGGCGTTGGCGATGCGATGGAGAGTGTGTGTAGTGCGTGAGGCAGGTTCTGGCGACGCTGGGGGGTGCTGGCGGGCGCCGAAGGGCACGAAGCGACGCGGCAGCGTCCAGTGACACCGGCGGAAATGCGTGTAGTGTGTGTTGCAGATACCGCCGATGCTATTTGCATGGACGGGCGCTTTCCTCGGCGTAAAGAGGCGCGGCGGTGATGGCCAGCGACATTGGCCGTCTACTACTCTCAATGGATTACAAATACGCGAAGCACGGAGCTACCACTGTGGCCCTTATGGGACAAGGTAGAATCGCCGAAGACCTGGACAATCCCCGTGGGAATGCCTCTTCGACGGGCTCTGGCCCGATGTCCCAGGATGGAGGATGAGGGCTCGCGTATATGACGGAATTCCTGAACCACGTGGAGAGGCTATCTTAGCTGCGCCTCATCCGTCCTCCCCAAACCTGGCACACGGGTCGGCGCTTCAACATAAGACGAGCGGCGCTATATGGCAGATGGCACCGCCGCCTCGACGGTACCGGCGGGTAGATCGGTACGACAAGGACGGGCGTAATCTGATTGTCTGGGGGCTCTCAGAACGCGCCAATCTACAGGAGATCGCCTCCAAAATGAGCGGTCTTGGTCTGGTGGTCCCGGTAATGGAGTGGCAAGGCCAGCGAATGTCTCGTCACCTGGAGCTGGTCTACGAGGACGATGCCAGCAGGCAGACGGCGTTGCAGCAACTCAAACATCTCAAATTCTTCGGCAGAGGGGTCAATGTGGCCCTTGGGCGCAGGTTCAGGGACAGGGAACGTGTCCGAAGGCTTATTCGCATCCATCTGCGTGGGGAAGCGGCGGTCCGGAAGGAGGAAGCTGCGACGGGATATCGCGTCTTGCCTCTGCATGAAGAATGTGTCGATGATGTGCAGGTGGTGTCTTCGGAATTGGCTGCCGATGCACCTAAGTGTGTGTCTGAGTGTGCTGATATGCATGTGGTGCCCCTGCATTCGGCGGCCAGTGCAGTGGGGGACCAACCTGCGCAAGCACCTGCAGAGGGGGCAGCACAAGGGCGGAAGCCAAGCGCGGCCGTCGGGTCCGGAAACGAGCCAAGAAGCACCGCTCCAAGCAGTTCGATACCGGCTTCAAGCTACTCGTCGCGAGTCACAACTGGCAGGGTAAAACGGGATACGACAACGTAGGCACGGCGGAATGGGCATCATTCTACAAGCACGAGGGCTGGCTAGTCATCGGGGCTCAGGAGCACCGCATGGGCAAGAAGCAACTTTCCAAATGCAGCCTGGATGGATTCCGGATTTTTGGAAAACCTGCGGAGGTCAGCGAGAAAAATCGCTGCAAGGGTGGGGTTCTATTCGCGGTTGCTAACTTCCTTGGTCCGTATTGCAACCTGGTGTCAGCCCCCGTCGACCACCGGCAGCAAGTGTGGCTGCGTATCGCCTCGGGTGTTGCCGGCGCTCAGGATATCTATGTGGGCAACGGCTACTTTCCCCAGGAAACGCAGGAAGAAGAGTCGTCAGAGGCGTATGCGGCCTGGCAGGCAGCTATAGCTTTTTTGGAGCCAAAGGTCTTGTGGTCACGGTGGCGGATGCCAACGCGAAGCTCGGGCCGGCATGCAGCCGAAAAGAGGAGGGCATCGTCGGTCAACACGGGGAGGTCGATGATAAGGGAGCACCGGTACGTTCGGAGAACGGCAAGAGACTCGCGGCTGTCCTCGTCGCTACGGGCCTGCGAAATCTGAGCGGCTTCTCGTGGCCAGTGGAAGGGTCCTACTGGTGGTCCCGGCGTGAGCAGCGCGGCATGGGCACAGGCAAGCACCTCCTCGATTACATCTGCGCGTCGCCTGGCTGGGCATCTGGAGCAAAGTTCGGAGTATGCGAAGATGATCTTGATACGGACCACAAGGCAGTATGGGCCGAACTGACGTGGAGCGGCCAGCGCCGGCCAAAGCGGGCTGCGAAACCTTACAGGTCCTTTCGTGTTGATAAGCTTATTGGTGCTGGTGTCTCGGGTAATGATCACGCTGCGAAGCAAGCGCTGGATTATCTACGCGACAAGTTCGATGACGTATTCCAGCATTGCCTACAGAAGCTTGGAGTGCATCAGCTGCCTGAGCTTGACCTATCGGGTGGTGCCGACAGCCAACGGGTGGTAGATGACGTCACCGAGCGAGTGGCGCAGTCCTACCGAATGGCGGCGCACCGGGTCCTTGGCTCCAGATGTATACGACCCCGTTTCACCAACAATTGGTTCGACGGGGAGCTAAAGGAGCTCATTCAACAGCGCCGGGAGGCCTACGCAGCATACAGGAGGGATGAATCGAATGCGGAAGCCCGTCTGAATTGGCTACGGCTCCGCAAGCAAATTCGGAAGGCAACTCGGGCCAAGAAGTCCGCCTCCTTCAAGCAAGTGCAGGAAGAAGCGGTCAAATGTCAACGCGAGCAATCCTCAAAGCGCTTTTGGCTACTCGCGAAGCGGCTTGGCGGGGCACGCAGAACGAAGGTCTCCGCGCCGGTGCAAAGGGAGGATGGCTCACTGGCGTGTACGCTGCCGGAAAAGGTCGCTCGGTGGGAGGAATTTCGGAGAAATTCGGTGAAGCCACGGGAAAATCCGGCAAGTGCGGCTGTTGTGGTGGAGTGCTGTGCAGAAGCAGGCTCGCTGGAGTGGGAGGAAGCCGAAGCTAAGCGGCAGTTCCACTGGAACGATCGCTTCAGAGATGAGGTGGCCCGGGCTATGAAGGAGCACGAAGTAGGTGAAGACACTTGCGAAGAGCTGGACAAGCCGTTCACGCAAGAGGAGGTCCTTGCAAGGCAACGTGCCCTGAATAACCACAAAGCTTGTGGCGAGGACAAAGTGAAGAACGAGATGCTCAAGTATGGCGGCGCCTACATCAATGGCTACTTAACGCAGTACTTCAACTGGATTCGAGAAGCCGAGAGGACTCCAAAAGCTTGGGGCAAGGGAATCATCGTCAATATCCCCAAGGGTGGGGATCCTACGGATCCTGACAACTGGAGGGATATCTCGATTATTAGTTGCCTTGGTAAGCTGTATCTGTCCTTATTAGCTACTCGTCTAACGCTCTTCGTGGATGGCCCGGATAAGCTACGTCCAGAGCAGGGAGGCTTCCGCCCGGGGCGTCGCACTACGGATCAGGTCTTTACCCTTTGGCAGAGGTTGAAGGGGCGTCAGCAGCAGAAGCGGGAGTCGTATGTCCTGTTCGTCGATCTACGCAAGGCTTTCCCGTCTGTTTGGAGAGATGGCCTATTTGAGAGGCTCTGGAAGCTGGGTGTAAGGGGCAAGTTCTGGCGCACGCTACGCAGGTGCTACGAGCAGACTTCGTCGCAAGTGCTAGTTGATGGAGCACTCACCCCCGAAGTACTGGAGCGTGTAGGCGTCCAACAGGGGTCCCCTCTCTCTCCCACACTCTTCAACGTCTTTATGGATGAGCTGTGTGATCGGCTGGCGAGTGCCCTCAAGATCACGGATGTGAAGCGGCTGAACGACATCAAGGCACTTCTATACGCGGACGACGTGGCCCTCATCGCTCACAGTCGCACCGAGCTCCAGAAGATGGTCAATGTTGTGGCCAAGTTCGCGGAAGATTACAGGCTGGAAGTCAACTTGAAGCCCGGCAAGACGGAAATCATGCCCATTTACACGTCGAGCAAGGCGAAACGACCAAGTATCAGGGAGCGAGGTGAGCCCGTGGTGTGGTTTCGCGGCCAGAAGCTTTGTGTCACCAGTCAGTACAAGTACCTGGGAGTGGTTATCACCGACGACCTGAAGTGGAAGGAGCAGGCCCTGCGGGCTACGCGTGTCACTGAAGTCGCCACCGCAGGTTGGTACTCTTTGTGGTGTGCAGGTGAGATACAAGCTAGGTATCGTCTCATGTGCTGGAATCAACTTGTGGGGGCCAAGCTGAAGTACGCCTTCGATGTCTGGCGTGCCCCCGTATCGCAGCTCACCAAGCTGGAGGCAGCAATGCTGCGCCCCATGAGGATGATTCTCGGCATCAGCCCTAAGACAAGCAAGTGGATTACACTCTTTCTGGCGCGCTCTTTGAGTGCGGAGCGTTTGCGGCGGGCGGCGCAACTGAAGTTCTATGGACGGCTGCGTGTTCTACCGGAGAAGCGATTTCCTGTCATCGCATCTCAAGTCAAATCCGACTGGACTGCGGAGGCCGAAGGCGCTATCAGGGACTCAATGGATCTACAACAAGGGCTTCAGGAGCTCCTAAATAGCTCAGAGAAGGACCTCGAGGGTTGGTGTTCGACTGTGGACAAGTGGGCCCTTCAGCAGGACGTCAAGATGGTGCAGCAACTGATGTGGGACAAGCGAGAGGCAGGCAGCGATCTTACTGATGGCCTGCGAGTCATCCTAAGACAAGTCTTTGGAACTAAGGAGTTCCCAAGATGGGTAGCCCTTGATGATGCGCATTATAATCTGCTTCGGAGAAGGTTGCTCAGCTGCAACAACCGCCTTCGGTTGTACCGCAGCAAGTTGGTCAGTGGCATGTCCCCTCGCTGCTTCTGTTGTCATGATGATGTCAATGAGTCCCTTGCGCACTTCTTATGGGATTGCCCCATGCATGAGGGGAGACGTAAGCAGCTGTTGCTGAGTATGCAGAGGCTCGGTGGCATGGCTGTGGGGGCTGCTGAGGGGGATGGAGGGAGTGAGGAGGGTGGTGAGGTCGTAGGCGGTGAGGTTGCGGTGGAGGATGTGTTGCTTGGGCTCTGTGCGGCAGGGTTGGGATGATATGTCGCCTGTGGATCAATCACGATTGTTTTGTAAGTTTTTTCAGGGGAAGTCGCGCTTCCGCAGTAACTTTAGGCTTGCTGCGTTGTTAGGGGTTACAGCGTTGCGTCCCCCTCCAAAGTTGGATGTGTTGTTTGGATCATATGTGTCTGAGTGTTGGTCTGCTAGGGAGGGTAAAAGGGAGGAGCTTGGGGTGGAGGATGGGGGCGAGGAGGTGATTGACCTCACTGAGGTTCCATCAGCTTCTGTCCCACCCTCTCCCCAAGTGACGTTGATGTTGCGCGGCGCGGCCGTCCGCGCAGAGTGGACGTCCTGGCTAGAGAGAGGGGTTCGGGAGCGCAGCGTAGTGTCTCGGAGTTCTTCTCTTCAGCTAACACCCTCGCATCTAGCTCTTCATGCACTTCACAGCCCCCATCTGCCCCTGCTGTTGCTGTTGCTGCTATGTCTGTTTGGTGTTCTGACAATGCGTTGGGATCGGCTGACCCCGGTGACCCAATGGAGGCACATGTCCAGGATCTGGATCTGATGCTATAGTCTGAGGAAGCCTATTATTATTATTATTATTATTATTATTATTATTATTATTAGTGGCGATAGCCCAGTGGTTAAGGTCTACCATCTGGGACCTGTCGCCAGTTCGATTCCCGTCGGGGCCAGTATTTTCAAAGGATATTTTCTTTGAAAATAATGGTCTGTCTAGAAGGCTTGGAGCTGCCTTGCGGGGATGTCAGTAGAGCCTATCGTCAAATCTTCGTACTCCCCTCGCGGGTGAGACGATGGAGGCACATGTGCAGAAATGCATTCGCCATTGACTGAGAAGCACTATTATTATTATTATTATTATTATTATTATTATTATTATTATTATTATTATTATTTAGGGAGTACATAGGCCATTGGTCCTTTTCAATGGGCTGATTGGTATAAAGCTCCTAGAGTAATGTTCTATGCCGTCACTTCCTTTATTCCACCGATTGGTGTGGAGACTTTCCTTATGGAATGGAGGACTGGATGCACATGGCCTTTTGGCTCAGCAATTGGCAGGAGATACATTATTATTATTATTATTATTATTATTATTATTATTATTCAGCCCAATGGCCTTACGGCGTTAAACTGTGATGCCAACTCAAAACCATTTGGTGGATGATGCTGGGGAGGAGGGTCGTTGGGCGCCTGTCGAAGATCTTAAACTCCGCTATGCCGGTTGATAGCCCGTGGACCCAGCGGATACCAAATTGTTATGGGTGGTTTTGAGGTAGTTCTAGCAACCATGCTTGGTGTACGCACTTGCACATGCGGCAACGTTTTGCAAGAGGTTGTTGGGACTGCGGAATAACCTCGGCTTAGTGTAGTCTTGCCCTCAGGAGCTCCATCGGTGGTCCCTATAATCAGTCGAGAGACTGACTAGGTGGGGATGGAGCACCTCGAACAAGGGCATGGAGGCTCATGTCCGGAAACGGATCGTGCCATCAGCCGCATCAGTATGCCTTAGAGGAAGTATATTATTATTATTATTATTATTATTATTATTATTATTATTATTATTATTATTATTATTATTATTATTATCCCTGAAAGGTGTTGGAGAAGGGGGTGGGGGGTTTGGGGGGAGGGGGGAAATGAAAATTGTGTACCCCCACCCACCCACCCACCCACCATTTCGGCACCCCTGTCGGAATAAATCATGGTTTGTGGGAACCAGGAGGAGTTGGGAGCTCGTATTGGCAGGGTGGTTAGCCCCAGACTCGATCTTGATGCTGGTATAATTTTTACGGAATTCACGCAAATATTTGCGTTAGGGCAGTGTCCTGAATGCAGAAATTCCTTTTTTTCGCCTTTTTTTGCATCCCCCATCCCTATAAATCACGGTTTGTAGGAACCAGGAGGAGTTGGGAGCTCATATTGGCGGGTTGGCTAGCCCCAGACTCGGTCTTGATGCTGATATAGTTTTTTTGGAATTCACACAAATATTTGCGTAAGGGGAGTGTCCTGAATGCCAAATTTCCTTGTTTTTTGGGAGTACTTGCCGGTGCCCCCGGCAATTCAACGTACCATGTTGACGGGGCATGGGGGGGTCCGGGGAGCACTCCCCCCGGGAACACCAGCCCGGCATTGGTACGTACCCGTTCTGGTCGCGGGTGGCACCCACACCTGAAAACTGAGGTTCTTTGCCACCGGGCGCCGTGTGCGGCACCTCCGGCAATTCAACGTACCCTGTCGAAGGGAAAGGGGAGGTCCGGGGGAGCCCTACGATTGTACGTACCCGTTCTGGTCGCGGGTGGCACTCACACCTGAAAATTGAGGTTTTTTGCCACCAGGCGCCCTTTGCGGCACCTCCGGCAATTCAACGTACCCTGTCGAAGGGAAAGGGGGGTCCGGGGGGCTCTCCCCCCGGGAACCCAAGCCCTGTAATTGTACGTACCCGTTCTGGTCGTGGGTGGCACCCACACCTAAAAATTGAGGTTTTTGGCCACCAGGCGCCCTTTGCGGCACCTCCGGCAATTCAACGTACCCTGTCGAAGGGAAAGAGGGCGAAAGGGGGGAGGGGGGGGGGGGGGGCCTCTGATGATAAGAAGTCGAGCTGGCGGGGTTTGGTGCGCGAAGCGCACCGGTAAACCATCCTTTCAGGTGTTGGCGCAGCCCCTAGTTATTATTATTATTATTATTATTATTATTATTCTTGGAGTGTTGACTGTGACATATTTGAGGGAAATCCCGATGGAAAAAACCTAGTCACACTTGCTAAACAGAGTTCCAGCCCAATGGCCTCAAGGCGTTAAACTGTGACGCCAACTCATAACCCTTTGGTGGTAGATGCTGGGGAGGAGGGTCGTTGCGCGCGTAAAAGATCTTAAACTCCGCATATGCTGGTTGATAGCCCAGGACCCAGCAGACACCAGATTGTTGTGGGTGGGGTTTCGAGGCAGCTCTAGCACCCGCGCTTGGTGTATGCACTTGCACATTCGGTGACGTCTTGCAAGAGGTTGCTGGGACTGCGGAATAACCTCGGCTTAGTGCAGTCTTGCCCTCAGGAGCTCCATCGGTGGCCCCGATCATCAGGCGAGAGACTGACACGGGGGGGTGGAGGACCTCGAACAAGGGTATTGGAGGCTTATGTCCGTTGAGGATATGCCATTAGCTGCATCAGTACGCCTCAGATATAGTAAATAGTATTATTATTATTATTATTATTATTATTATTATTATTATTATTATTATTCTGGAGGGGTGCACAAGATGGCACTCCATGGGAAGAGGAGGTGGTTGGGCCTCTCGCCACGAAGGTGACCGCTTGGGGAGGGCGGTCACCGGGATATGCGCAACTCTCAACTGGGCATTTACTCGGTAGGGGTTCGGCCAGGCAGGTTGTGGGGTTGTCTGTTGGATTGTTGGTTGGCTCGTTTTTCTTGGCTGTTGGTTTGGGTCTGGTTTCCTGGTTAGCCCATTTTCGCCGAATTTCCTGCCGAGTAAATGCCTGGGGGCTTCCAGTTCCGGTTTGGTGATCTTGTTGAGGTGAGCATTCGGAGGAAACAGTACCGAGATGGGTTGAAGATAGGATTCACATTGAGCCGAGATGGGGCCGAGTTGACCTGTTCCAACTCGGCTCCATTTCGGCTTCATGTTAATCCTATCTTCATCCTATCTGGGTTTTGTCTCCTCCCTATCTTCGCTTCTTCGGGGTTGCCTAACTGGAACACATGATGAGCGCACGTTGGAGAGGGGCTTCAGTCGGTCCCAATGCCTTGCCAGTGCCTTGCTGCGTTGCCGTGCCTTGCCCCATGCATTCACACCCTCCACCGTTGCATTTCTGACTGAGCAGCTTCGGCTGGGATTACTATACTTGTCTGTAAGACCCTATAGGTACCGCTAGGTTCGCGCCTTCTATACCCACGTGGGGGAAGGAGTTTCAGCGGCACGCCGTCCGATCTGGCTCCACTCGGGGACACCCGTACCTCATGATGTGTATTGTTAGGAGCAGCTGAAAGTCCATAAGGCATGAGAGTAGAGGCGTTGGCGATGCGATGGAGAGTGTGTGTAGTGCGTGAGGCAGGTTCTGGCGACGCTGGGGGTGCTGGCGGGCGCCGAAGGGCACGAAGCGACGCGGCAGCGGCGGAAATGCGTGTAGTGTGTGTTGCAGATACCGCCGATGCTATTTGCATGGACGGGCGCTTTCCTCGGCGTAAAGAGGCGCGGCGGTGATGGCCAGCGACATTGGCCGTCTACTACTCTCAATGGATTACAAATACGCGAAGCACGGAGCTACCACTGTGGCCCTTATGGGACAAGGTAGAATCGCCGAAGACCTGGACAATCCCCGTGGGAATGCCTCTTCGACGGGCTCTGGCCCGATGTCCCAGGATGAGAGGATGAGGGCTCGCGTATATGACGGAATTCCTGAACCACGTGGAGAGGCTATCTTAGCTGCGCCTCATCCGTCCCCCCAAACCTGGCACACGGGTCGGCGCTTCAACATAAGACGAGCGGCGCTATATGGCAGATGGCACCGCCGCCTCGACGGTACCGGCGGCTAGATCGGTACGACAAGGACGGGCGTAATCTGATAGTCTGGGGGCTCTCAGAACGCGCCAATCTACAGGAGATCGCCTCCAAAATGAGCGGTCTTGGTCTGGTGGTCCCGGTAATGGAGTGGCAAGGCCAGCGAATGTCTCGTCACCTGGAGCTGGTCTACGAGGACGATGACAGCAGGCAGACGGCGTTGCAGCAACTCAAACATCTCAAATTCTTCGGCAGAGGGGTCAATGTGGCCCTTGGGCGCAGGTTCAGGGACAGGGAACGTGTCCCAAGGCTTATTCGCATCCATCTGCGTGGGGAAGCGGCGGTCCGGAAGAAGGAAGCTGCGACGGGATATCGCGTCTTGCCTCTGCATGAAGAATGTGTCGAGGATGTGCAGGTGGTGTCTTCGGAATTGGCTGCCGATGCACCTAAGTGTGTGTCTGAGTGTGCTGATGTGCATGTGGTGCCTTTGCATTCGGCGGGGTGGTGCCTTTGCATTCGGCGGCCAGTGCAGTGGGGGACCAACCTGCGCAAGCACCTGCAGAGGGGGGCAGCACGAGGGCGGAAGCCAAGCGCGGCCGTCGGGTCCGGAAACGAGCCAAGAAGCACCGCTCCAAGCAGTTCGATACCGGCTTCAAGCTACTCGTCGCGAGTCACAACTGGCAGGGTAAAACGGGATACGACAACGTAGGCACGGCGGAATGGGCATCATTCTACAAGCACGAGGGCTGGCTAGTCATCGGGGCTCAGGAGCACCGCATGGGCAAGAAGCAACTTTCCAAATGCAGCCTGGATGGATTCCGGATTTTTGGAAAACCTGCGGAGGTCAGCGAGAAAAATCGCTGCAAGGGTGGGGTTCTATTAGCGGTGGCTAACTTCCTTGGTCCGTATTGCAACCTGGTGTCAGCCCCCGTCGACCACCGGCAGCAAGTGTGGCTGCGTATCGCCTCGGGTGTTACCGGCGCTCAGGATATCTATGTGGGCAACGGCTACTTTCCCCAGGAAACGCAGGAAGAAGAGTCGTCAGAGGCGTATGCGGCCTGGCAGGCAGCTATAGCTTTTTTTGGAGCCAAAGGTCTTGTGGTCACGGTGGCGGATGCCAACGCGAAGCTCGGGCCGGCATGCAGCCGAAAAGAGGAGGGCATCGTCGGTCAACACGGGGAGGTCGATGATAAGGGAGCACCGGTACGTTCGGAGAACGGCAAGAGACTCGCGGCTGTCCTCGTCGCTACGGGCCTGCGAAATCTGAGCGGCTTCTCGTGCCCAGTGGAAGGGTCCTACTGGTGGTCCCGGCGAGAGCAGCGCGGCATGGGCACAGGCAAGCACCTCCTCGATTACATCTGCGCGTCGCCTGGCTTGGCATCTGGAGCAAAGTTCGGAGTATGCGAAGATGATCTTGATACGGACCACAAGGCAGTATGGGCCGAACTGACGTGGAGCGGCCAGCGCCGGCCAAAGCGGGCTGCGAAACCTTACAGGTCCTTTCGTGTTGATAAGCTTATTGGTGCTGGTGTCTCGGGTAATGATCACGCTGCGAAGCAAGCGCTGGATTATCTACGCGACAAGTTCGATGACGTATTCCAGCATTGCCTACAGAAGCTTGGAGTGCATCAGCTGCCTGAGCTTGACCTATCGGGTGGTGCCGACAGCCAACGGGTGGTAGATGACGTCACCGAGCGAGTGGCGCAGTCCTTCCGAATGGCGGCGCACCGGGTCCTTGGCTCCAGATGTATACGACCCCGTTTCACCAACAATTGGTTCGACGGGGAGCTAAAGGAGCTCATTCAACAGCGCCGGGAGGCCTACGCAGCATACAGGAGGGATGAATCGAATGCGGAAGCCCGTCTGAATTGGCTACGGCTCCGCAAGCAAATTCGGAAGGCAACTCGGGCCAAGAAGTCCGCCTCCTTCAAGCAAGTGCAGGAAGAAGCGGTCAAATGTCAACGCGAGCAATCCTCAAAGCGCTTTTGGCTACTCGCGAAGCGGCTTGGCGGGGCACGCAGAACGAAGGTCTCCGCGCCGGTGCAAAGGGAGGATGGCTCACTGGCGTGTACGCTGCCGGAAAAGGTCGCTCGGTGGGAGGAATTTCGGAAAAATTCGGTGAAGCCACGGGAAAATCCGGCAAGTGCGGCTGTTGTGGTGGAGTGCTGTGCAGAAGCAGGCTCGCTGGAGTGGGAGGAAGCCGAAGCTAAGCGGCAGTTCCACTGGAACGATCGCTTCAGAGATGAGGTGGCCCGGGCTATGAAGGAGCACGAAGTAGGTGAAGACACTTGCGAAGAGCTGGACAAGCCGTTCACGCAAGAGGAGGTCCTTGCAAGGCAACGTGCCCTGAATAACCACAAAGCTTGTGGCGAGGACAAAGTGAAGAACGAGATGCTCAAGTATGGCGGCGCCTACATCAATGGCTACTTAACGCAGTACTTCAACTGGATTCGAGAAGCCGAGAGGACTCCAAAAGCTTGGGGCAAGGGAATCATCGTCAATATCCCCAAGGGTGGGGATCCTACGGATCCTGACAACTGGAGGGATATCTCGATTATTAGTTGCCTTGGTAAGCTGTATCTGTCCTTATTAGCTACTCGTCTAACGCTCTTCGTGGATGGCCCGGATAAGCTACGTCCAGAGCAGGGAGGCTTCCGCCCGGGGCGTCGCACTACGGATCAGGTCTTTACCCTTTGGCAGAGGTTGAAGGGGCGTCAGCAGCAGAAGCGGGAGTCGTATGTCCTGTTCGTCGATCTACGCAAGGCTTTCCCGTCTGTTTGGAGAGATGGCCTATTTGAGAGGCTCTGGAAGCTGGGTGTAAGGGGCAAGTTCTGGCGCACGCTACGCAGGTGCTACGAGCAGACTTCGTCGCAAGTGCTAGTTGATGGAGCACTCACCCCCGAAGTACTGGAGCGTGTAGGCGTCCAACAGGGGTCCCCTCTCTCTCCCACACTCTTCAACGTCTTTATGGATGAGCTCTGTGATCGGCTGGCGAGTGCCCTCAAGATCACGGATGTGAAGCGGCTGAACGACATCAAGGCACTTCTATACGCGGACGACGTGGCCCTCATCGCTCACAGTCGCACCGAGCTCCAGAAGATGGTCAATGTTGTGGCCAAGTTCGCGGAAGATTACCGGCTGGAAGTCAACTTGAAGCCCGGCAAGACGGAAATCATGCCCATTTACACGTCGAGCAAGGCGAAACGACCAAGTATCAGGGAGCGAGGTGAGCCCGTGGTGTTGTTTCGCGGCCAGAAGCTTTGTGTCACCAGTCAGTACAAGTACCTGGGAGTGGTTATCACCGACGACCTGAAGTGGAAGGAGCAGGCCCTGCGGGCTACGCGTGTCACTGAAGTCGCCACCGTAGGTTGGTACTCTTTGTGGTGTGCAGGTGAGATACAAGCTAGGTATCGTCTCATGTGCTGGAATCAACTTGTGGGGGCCAAGCTGAAGTACGCCTTCGATGTCTGGCGTGCCCCCGTATCGCAGCTCACCAAGCTGGAGGCAGCAATGCTGCGCCCCATGAGGATGATTCTCGGCATCAGCCCTAAGACAAGCAAGTGGATTACACTCTTTCTGGCGCGCTCTTTGAGTGCGGAGCGTTTGCGGCGGGCGGCGCAACTGAAGTTCTATGGACGGCTGCGTGTTCTACCGGAGAAGCGATTTCCTGTCATCGCATCTCAAGTCAAATCCGACTGGACTGCGGAGGCCGAAGGCGCTATCAGGGACTCAATGGATCTACAACAAGGGCTTCAGGAGCTCCTAAATAGCTCAGAGAAGGACCTCGAGGGTTGGTGTTCGACTGTGGACAAGTGGGCCCTTCAGCAGGACGTCAAGATGGTGCAGCAACTGATGTGGGACAAGCGAGAGGCAGGCAGCGATCTTACTGATGGCCTGCGAGTCATCCTAAGACAAGTCTTTGGAACTAAGGAGTTCCCAAGATGGGTAGCCCTTGATGATGCGCATTATAATCTGCTTCGGAGAAGGTTGCTCAGCTGCAACAACCGCCTTCGGTTGTACCGCAGCAAGTTGGTCAGTGGCATGTCCCCTCGCTGCTTCTGTTGTCATGATGATGTCAATGAGTCCCTTGCGCACTTCTTATGGGATTGCCCCATGCATGAGGGGAGACGTAAGCAGCTGTTGCTGAGTATGCAGAGGCTCGGTGGCATGGCTGTGGGGGGTGCTGAGGGGGATGGAGGGAGTGAGGAGGGTGGTGAGGTCGTAGGCGGTGAGGTTGTGGTGGAGGATGTGTTGCTTGGGCGGGAGCGGGAGGGCTCTGTGCGGCAGGGTTGGGATGATATGTCGCCTGTGGATCAATCACGATTGTTTTGTAAGCTTTTTCAGGGGAAGTCGCGCTTCCGCAGTAACTTTAGGCTTGCTGCGTTGTTAGGGGTTACAGCGTTGCGTCCCCCTCCAAAGTTGGATGTGTTGTTTGGATCATATGTGTCTGAGTGTTGGTCTGCTAGGGAGGGTAAAAGGGAGGAGCTTGGGGTGGAGGATGGGGGCGAGGAGGTGATTGACCTCACTGAGGTTCCATCAGCTTCTGTCCCACCCTCTCCCCCAAGTGACGTTGATGTTGCGCGGCGCGGCCGTCCGCGCAGTGTGGACGTCCTGGCTAGAGAGAGGGGTTCGGGAGCTCAGCGTAGTGTCTCCGAGTTCTTCTCTTCAGCTAACACCCTCGCATCTAGCTCTTCATGCACTTCACAGTCCCCATCTGCCCCTGCTGTTGCTGTTGCTGCTATGTCTGTTTGGTGTTCTGACAATGCGTTGGGATCGGCTGACCCCGGTGACCCAATGGAGGCACATGTCCAGGATCTGGATCTGATGCTATAGTCTGAGGAAGCCTATTATTATTATTATTATTATTATTATTATTATTGTGGCACCGCGATAGCCCACTGGGTTAAGGTCTACCATCTGATTTGGATAGCCCAGTGGTTAGCCCCAGACTCGATCTTGATGCTGGTATAATTTTTACGGAATTCACGCAAATATTTGCCTTTGGGTAGTGTCCTGGATGCCAAATTTCCTTGTTTTTTTGGCTTTTTTTAGCACCCCCCATAGGACCTATAAATCATGGTTTGTGTGAACCAGGAGGAGTTGGGAGCTCATATTGGCAGGTTAGCCCCAGACTCGATCTTGATGCTGATATAGTTGTTTTTGAATTCACGCAAATATTTGCGTTAGGGGAGTGTCCTCAATGCCAAATTTCCTTGTTTTTTTGCAGTACTTGCCGGTGCCTCCGGCAATTGAACGTACCCTGTCGACGGGAAAGGGGGGATCCCGGGGGCCCTCCCCCCGGGAACCCCAGCCCTGTGGTTGTACGTACCCGTTCTGGTCGCGGGTGGCACCCACACCTGAAAATTGAGGTTTTTTTGCAACCAGGCGCCCTTTGCGGCACCTCCGGCAATTTAACGTACCCTGTCGAAGGGAAAGGGGGGTCCGGGGAAGCCCTGCGATTGTACGTACCCGTTCTGGTCGCGGGTGGCACACAACCTGAAAATTGAGGTTTTTTTGCCACCAGGCACCCTTTGCGGCACCTCCGGCAATTCAACGTACCCTGTCGAAGGGAAAGGGGGGGTCCGGGGGAGCCCTGCGATTGTACGTACCCGTTCTGGTCGCGGGTGGCACACACACCTGAAAATTGAAGTTTTTTGCCACCAGACGTCGTTTGCGGCACCTCCGGCAATTCAAAGCACCCTGTCGAAGGGAAAGGGGGCGGGAGGGGGGGGTGGGGGGGGAGGTCCGGGGGTCCCTCAAAGAAGTGATAAGTGGGGCCGGCGGGGTTTGGTGCGCGAAGCGCACCGGTAAACCATCCTTTCAGGTGTTGGCGCAGCCCCTAGTTATTATTATTATTATTATTATTATTGGACACCGTGATAGCCCAGTGGTCAAGTTCTACCATCTGGGCCCTGTCGCCAGTTCGATTCCCGTCGGTGCCACCAGTATTTTAATTGAACATACCGGTCCGTCTGGAAGTGTTGGAACTGCCCGTGCGGGGGTGTCATTAGAGCCTATCGTCAATTCTTCGTACTCCCCTCACGGGTGAGACGATGGAGGCGCATGTGCAGATTTGCATCAGCCATTGACAGAGAAGCACTATTATTATTATTATTATTATTATTATCATCATCATCATCATCATCATCATCATCATCATCATCATCATCATCATCATCATCATCATCATCATCATCATCATCATCATCATCATTATTATTATTATTATTATTATTATTATTATGGACACCGTGATAGCTCAGTGGTCAAGTTCTACCATCTGGGCCCTGTCGCCAGTTCGATTCCCGTCGGTGCCACCAGTATTTTCATTGAACATACCGATCCGTCTGGACCAGTATTTTCATTGAACATACCGGCCCGTCTGGAAGTGTTGGAACTGCCCTTGCGGGGGTGTCATTAGAGCTTATCGTCAATTCTTCGTACTCCCCTCACGGGTGAGACGATGGAGGCGCATGTGCAGAAATGCATCAGCCATTGACAGAGAAGCACTATTATTATTATTATTATTATTATTATTATTATTATTATTATTATTATTATTATTATTATTATTATTATTATTATTATTATTAATATTATTATTATTATTACTATTACTATTATTATTATTATTATTATTATTATTATTATCCCTGAAAGGTGTTGGAGTATGGGGTTGGGGGGTTTGGGGGGAGGGGGGAAATGAAAATTGTGTACCCCCACCCACCCACCCACCCACCATTTCGGCACCCCTGTCGGAATAAATCATGGTTTGTGGGAACCAGGAGGAGTTGGGAGCTCGTATTGGCAGGGTGGTTAGCCCCAGACTCGATCTTGATGCTGGTATAATTTTTACGGAATTCACGCAAATATTTGCGTTAGGGCAGTGTCCTGAATGCAGAAATTCCTTTTTTTTTCGCCTTTTTTTGCATCCCCCATCCCTATAAATCACGGTTTGTAGGAACCAGGAGGAGTTGGGAGCTCATATTGGCGGGTTGGCTAGCCCCAGACTCGGTCTTGATGCTGATATAGTTTTTTTGGAATTCACACAAATATTTGCGTAAGGGGTGTGTCCTGAATGCCAAATTTCCTTGTTTTTTGGGAGTACTTGCCGGTGCCCCCGGCAATTCAACGTACCATGTTGACGGGGCATGGGGGGGTCCGGGGAGCACTCCCCCCGGGAACACCAGCCCGGCATTGGTAAGTACCCGTTCTGGTCGCGGGTGGCACCCACACCTGAAAACTGAGGTTCTTTGCCACCGGGCGCCGTGTGCGGCACCTCCGGCAATTCAACGTACCCTGTCGAAGGGAAAGGGGAGGTCCGGGGGAGCCCTACGATTGTACGTACCCGTTCTGGTCGCGGGTGGCACTCACACCTGAAAATTGAGGCTTTTTGCCACCAGGCGCCCTTTGCGGCACCTCCGGCAATTCAACGTACCCTGTCGAAGGGAAAGGGGGGTCCGGGGGGCTCTCCCCCCGGGAACCCAAGCCCTGTAATTGTACGTACCCGTTCTGGTCGTGGGTGGCACCCACAACCTAAAAATTGAGGTTTTTGGCCACCAGGCGCCCTTTGCGGCACCTCCGGCAATTCAACGTACCCTGTCGAAGGGAAAGAGGGCGAAAGGGGGGAGGGGGGGGGGGGGGGGGGCCTCTGATGATAAGAAGTCGAGCTGGCGGGGTTTGGTGCGCGAAGCGCACCGGTTTATTATTATTATGGACACCGTGATAGCCCATTGGTCAAGTTCTACCATCTGGGCCTGTCGCCAGTTCGATTCCCGTCGGTGCCACCAGTATTTTCATTGAACATATCGGTCTATTTCTGGACCAGTACTTTCATTGAACATACCGGCCCGTCTGGAAGTGTTGGAACTGCCCTTGCAGGGGTGTCATTAGAGCTTATCGTCAATTCTTCGTACTCCCCTCACGGGTGAGACGATGGAGGCGCATGTGCAGAAATGCATCAGCCATTGACAGAGAAGCACTATTATTATTATTATTATTATTATTATTATTATTATTATTATTATTATTATTATTATTATTATTATTATTTCCCGATGAAAAAACCTAGTCACACTTACTAAACAGAGTTCCAGCCCAATGGCCTCAAGGCGTTAAACTGTGACGCCAACTCATAACCCTTTGGTGGTAGATGCTGGGGAGGAGGGTCGTTGCGCGCGTAAAAGATCTTAAACTCTGCATATGCTGGTTGATAGCCCAGGACCCAGCAGACACCAGATTGTTATGGGTGGGGTTTCGAGGCAGCTCTAGCAACCGCGCTTGGTGTATGCACTTGCACATTCGGTGACGTCTTGCAAGAGGTTGCTGGGACTGCGGAATAACCTCGGCTTAGTGCAGTCTTGCCCTCAGGAGCTCCATCGGTGGCCCCGATCATCAGGCGAGAGACTGACACGGGGGGGTGGAGGACCTCGAACAAGGGTATTGGAGGCTTATGTCCGTTGAGGATATGCCATTAGCTGCATCAGTACGCCTCAGATATAGTAAATCTGCCTTGGAGTGTTGACTGTGACATATTTGAGGGAAATCCCGATGAAAAAACCTAGTCACACTTGCTAAACAGAGTTCCAGCCCAATGGCCTCAAGGCGTTAAACTGTGACGCCAACTCATAACCCTTTGGTGGTAGATGCTGGGGAGGAGGGTCGTTGCGCGCGTAAAAGATCTTAAACTCCGCATATGCTGGTTGATAGCCCAGGACCCAGCAGACACCAGATTGTTATGGGTGGGGTTTCGAGGCAGCTCTAGCAACCGCGCTTGGTGTATGCACTTGCACATTCGGTGACGTCTTGCAAGAGGTTGCTGGGACTGCGGAATAACCTCGGCTTAGTGCAGTCTTGCCCTCAGGAGCTCTATCGGTGGCCCCGATCATCAGGCGAGAGACTGACACGGGGGGGTGGAGGACCTCGAACAAGGGTATTGGAGGCTTATGTCCGTTGAGGATATGCCATTAGCTGCATCAGTACGCCTCAGATATAGTATTATTATTATTATTATTATTATTATTATTATTATTATTATTATTATTATTATTTGACTTTGATATCCACTGGAACGATCGCTTCAGAGATGAGGTGGCCCGGGCTATGAAGGAGCACGAAGTAGGTGAAGACACTTGCGAAGAGCTGGACAAGCCGTTCACGCAAGAGGAGGTCCTTGCAAGGCAACGTGCCCTGAATAACCACAAAGCTTGTGGCGAGGACAAAGTGAAGAACGAGATGCTCAAGTATGGCGGCGCCTACATCAATGGCTACTTAACGCAGTACTTCAACTGGATTCGAGAAGCCGAGAGGACTCCAAAAGCTTGGGGCAAGGGAATCATCGTCAATATCCCCAAGGGTGGGGATCCTACGGATCCTGACAACTGGAGGGATATCTCGATTATTAGTTGCCTTGGTAAGCTGTATCTGTCCTTATTAGCTACTCGTCTAACGCTCTTCGTGGATGGCCCGGATAAGCTACGTCCAGAGCAGGGAGGCTTCCGCCCGGGGCGTCGCACTACGGATCAGGTCTTTACCCTTTGGCAGAGGTTGAAGGGGCGTCAGCAGCAGAAGCGGGAGTCGTATGTCCTGTTCGTCGATCTACGCAAGGCTTTCCCGTCTGTTTGGAGAGATGGCCTATTTGAGAGGCTCTGGAAGCTGGGTGTAAGGGGCAAGTTCTGGCGCACGCTACGCAGGTGCTACGAGCAGACTTCGTCGCAAGTGCTAGTTGATGGAGCACTCACCCCCGAAGTACTGGAGCGTGTAGGCGTCCAACAGGGGTCCCCTCTCTCTCCCACACTCTTCAACGTCTTTATGGATGAGCTCTGTGATCGGCTGGCGAGTGCCCTCAAGATCACGGATGTGAAGCGGCTGAACGACATCAAGGCACTTCTATACGCGGACGACGTGGCCCTCATCGCTCACAGTCGCACCGAGCTCCAGAAGATGGTCAATGTTGTGGCCAAGTTCGCGGAAGATTACCGGCTGGAAGTCAACTTGAAGCCCGGCAAGACGGAAATCATGCCCATTTACACGTCGAGCAAGGCGAAACGACCAAGTATCAGGGAGCGAGGTGAGCCCGTGGTGTTGTTTCGCGGCCAGAAGCTTTGTGTCACCAGTCAGTACAAGTACCTGGGAGTGGTTATCACCGACGACCTGAAGTGGAAGGAGCAGGCCCTGCGGGCTACGCGTGTCACTGAAGTCGCCACCGTAGGTTGGTACTCTTTGTGGTGTGCAGGTGAGATACAAGCTAGGTATCGTCTCATGTGCTGGAATCAACTTGTGGGGGCCAAGCTGAAGTACGCCTTCGATGTCTGGCGTGCCCCCGTATCGCAGCTCACCAAGCTGGAGGCAGCAATGCTGCGCCCCATGAGGATGATTCTCGGCATCAGCCCTAAGACAAGCAAGTGGATTACACTCTTTCTGGCGCGCTCTTTGAGTGCGGAGCGTTTGCGGCGGGCGGCGCAACTGAAGTTCTATGGACGGCTGCGTGTTCTACCGGAGAAGCGATTTCCTGTCATCGCATCTCAAGTCAAATCCGACTGGACTGCGGAGGCCGAAGGCGCTATCAGGGACTCAATGGATCTACAACAAGGGCTTCAGGAGCTCCTAAATAGCTCAGAGAAGGACCTCGAGGGTTGGTGTTCGACTGTGGACAAGTGGGCCCTTCAGCAGGACGTCAAGATGGTGCAGCAACTGATGTGGGACAAGCGAGAGGCAGGCAGCGATCTTACTGATGGCCTGCGAGTCATCCTAAGACAAGTCTTTGGAACTAAGGAGTTCCCAAGATGGGTAGCCCTTGATGATGCGCATTATAATCTGCTTCGGAGAAGGTTGCTCAGCTGCAACAACCGCCTTCGGTTGTACCGCAGCAAGTTGGTCAGTGGCATGTCCCCTCGCTGCTTCTGTTGTCATGATGATGTCAATGAGTCCCTTGCGCACTTCTTATGGGATTGCCCCATGCATGAGGGGAGACGTAAGCAGCTGTTGCTGAGTATGCAGAGGCTCGGTGGCATGGCTGTGGGGGGTGCTGAGGGGGATGGAGGGAGTGAGGAGGGTGGTGAGGTCGTAGGCGGTGAGGTTGTGGTGGAGGATGTGTTGCTTGGGCGGGAGCGGGAGGGCTCTGTGCGGCAGGGTTGGGATGATATGTCGCCTGTGGATCAATCACGATTGTTTTGTAAGCTTTTTCAGGGGAAGTCGCGCTTCCGCAGTAACTTTAGGCTTGCTGCGTTGTTAGGGGTTACAGCGTTGCGTCCCCCTCCAAAGTTGGATGTGTTGTTTGGATCATATGTGTCTGAGTGTTGGTCTGCTAGGGAGGGTAAAAGGGAGGAGCTTGGGGTGGAGGATGGGGGCGAGGAGGTGATTGACCTCACTGAGGTTCCATCAGCTTCTGTCCCACCCTCTCCCCCAAGTGACGTTGATGTTGCGCGGCGCGGCCGTCCGCGCAGTGTGGACGTCCTGGCTAGAGAGAGGGGTTCGGGAGCTCAGCGTAGTGTCTCCGAGTTCTTCTCTTCAGCTAACACCCTCGCATCTAGCTCTTCATGCACTTCACAGTCCCCATCTGCCCCTGCTGTTGCTGTTGCTGCTATGTCTGTTTGGTGTTCTGACAATGCGTTGGGATCGGCTGACCCCGGTGACCCAATGGAGGCACATGTCCAGGATCTGGATCTGATGCTATAGTCTGAGGAAGCCTATTATTATTATTATTATTATTATTATTATTATTATTATTGTGGCACCGCGATAGCCCACTGGGTTAAGGTCTACCATCTGATTTGGATAGCCCAGTGGTTAGCCCCAGACTCGATCTTGATGCTGGTATAATTTTTACGGAATTCACGCAAATATTTGCCTTTGGGTAGTGTCCTGGATGCCAAATTTCCTTGTTTTTTTGGCCTTTTTTAGCACCCCCCATAGGACCTATAAATCATGGTTTGTGTGAACCAGGAGTTGGGAGCTCATATTGGCAGGGTGGTTAGCCCCAGACTCGATCTTGATGCTGATATAGTTGTTTTTGAATTCACGCAAATATTTGCGTTAGGGGAGTGTCCTCAATGCCAAATTTCCTTGTTTTTTTTGCAGTACTTGCCGGTGCCTCCGGCAATTGAACGTACCCTGTCGACGGGAAAGGGGGGATCCCGGGGGCCCTCCCCCCGGGAACCCCAGCCCTGTGGTTGTACGTAACCGTTCTGGTCGCGGGTGGCACCCACACCTGAAAATTGAGGTTTTTTTGCCACCAGGCGCCCTTTGCGGCACCTCCGGCAATTTAACGTACCCTGTCGAAGGGAAAGGGGGGGTCCCGGGGGCTCTCACCCCGGAAACCCAAGCCCTGTGGTTGTACGTACCTGTTCTGGTCGCGGGTGGCACCCACACCTGAAAATTGAGGTTTTTTTGCCACCAGGTGCCCTTTACGGCACCTCCGGCAATTTAACGTACCCTGTCGAAGGGAAAGGGGGGTCCGGGGAAGCCCTGCGATTGTACGTACCCGTTCTGGTCGCGGGTGGCACACACACCTGAAAATTGAGGTTTTTGCCACCAGGCGCCCTTTGCGGCACCTCCGGCAATTCAACGTACCCTGTCGAAGGGAAAGGGGGGGTCCGGGGGAGCCCTGCGATTGTACGTACCCGTTCTGGTCGCGGGTGGCACACACACCTGAAAATTGAAGTTTTTTGCCACCAGACGTCGTTTGCGGCACCTCCGGCAATTCAAAGCACCCTGTCGAAGGGAAAGGGGGCGGGAGGGGGGGGTGGGGGGGGAGGTCCGGGGGTCCCTCAAAGAAGTGATAAGTGGGGCCGGCGGGGTTTGGTGCGCGAAGCGCACCGGTAAACCATCCTTTCAGGTGTTGGCGCAGCCCCTAGTTATTATTATTATTATTATTATTATTATTATTATTATTATGGACACCGTGATAGCCCAGTGGTCAAGTTCTACCATCTGGGCCCTGTCGCCAGTTCGATTCCCGTCGGTGCCACCAGTATTTTCATTGAACATACCGATCCATCTGGACCAGTATTTTCATTGAACATACCGGCCCGTCTGGAAGTGTTGGAACTGCCCTTGCGGGGGTGTCATTAGAGCTTATCGTCAATTCTTCGTACTCCCCTCACGGGTGAGACGATGGAGGCGCATGTGCAGAAATGCATCAGCCATTGACAGAGAAGCACTATTATTATTATTATTATTATTATTATTATTATTATTATTATTATTATTATTATGGAGGGGTGCACAGTATGGCACCCCACGGGAAGAGGAGGTGGTTGGGCCTCTTCCCACTGGTTTCGAGGCTATGTCGTTGTGTTGGCTCCGAGGCTATGTTGTTGTGTTGGTTCCGAGGCTATGTAGTTGTGTTGGTTCCGAGGCTCTGTTGTTGTCTGGGTTCCGAGGCTATGTCGATGTGGGTTCCGAGGCTATGTTGTTGTGTTGGTTCCGAGGCCACGTCGTTGTGTTGTTTTTTATAAGACATACACCACGTGGGATCAAAGGGGTATTTACATTCCGCGATCTAGGGGTGGTGACGGGTTTCGAGGCGTCCCAGATACTTACCACAAAACGTCCTCATGCGCTGGCAGACCGCATGCAATGTCTGCTACCCCTGTGAGTACCTCCATGCGGGACCTACCCAGTCTCGTGGAGCTCTCACGCGGGGAAGATCAATCATTTGTAGTTGATTTCCTGCAAGGTACCCGACACTGTGCGGGTAGTAGGGACTTCCTTTTGGGGCCTTCTATGCAGGATGGTTAGAGTCACTCTTCCCTCCCCAACATACTCACTGTAGTCCCTGTTGGGTCGAGGGATGGAGGCGCATGGCCCTCGGGCTCAGCCATGACAGATATATATATATATATATATATATATATATATATATATATATATATATATATATATATATATATTTATTATTATTATTATTATTATTATTATTATTATTATTATTATTATTATTATTATTAGGGAGTACATAGGCCTTCGGTCCCTTTCCATGGGCTGATTGGTATAAAGCTCCTAGAGTAATGTTCTATGCCGTCACTTCCTTTATTCCACCGATTGGTGTGGAGACTTTCCTTATGGAATGGAGGACTGGATGCACATGGCCTTTTGGCTCAGCAATTGGCAGGAGATACATTATTATTATTATTATTATTATTATTATTAATATTCAGCCCAATGGCCTCAAGGCGTTAAACTGTGACGCCAACTCATAAACCCTTTGGTGGTAGATGCTGGGGAGGAGGGTCGTTGCGCGCGTAAAAGATCTTAAACTCCGCATATGCTGGTTGATAGCCCAGGACCCAGCAGACACCAGATTGTTATGGGTGGGGTTTCGAGGCAGCTCTAGCAACCGCGCTTGGTGTATGCACTTGCACATTCGGTGACGTCTTGCAAGAGGTTGCTGGGACTGCGGAATAACCTCGGCTTAGTGCAGTCTTGCCCTCAGGAGCTCCATCGGTGGCCCCGATCATCAGGCGAGAGACTGACACGGGGGGGTGGAGGACCTCGAACAAGGGTATTGGACGCTTATGTCCGTTGAGGATATGCCATGAGCTGCATCAGTACGCCTCAGATATAGTATTATTATTATTATTATTATCATCATCATCATCATCATCATCATCATCATCATCATTATTATTATTATTATTATTATTATTATTACTATTACTATTACTATTATTATTATTATTATTATTATTATTATTATTTAGGGAGTACATAGGCCATCGGTCCTTTCCATGGGCTGATTGGTATAAAGCTCCTAGAGTAATGTTCTATGCCGTCACTTCCTTTATTCCACCGATTGGTGTGGAGACTTTCCTTATGGAATGGAGGACTGGATGCACATGGCCTTTTGGCTCAGCAATTGGCAGGAGATACACTATTATTGTTATTGTTATTATTATTATTATTATTATCCCTGAAAAGTGTTGGAGTATGGGGGTGGGGGGTTTGGGGGGAGGGGGAAAAGAAAATTGTGTACCCCCACCCACCCACCCACCCACCATTTCGGCACCCCTGTCGGAATAAATCATGGATTGTGGAAACCAGGAGGAGTTGGGAGCTCGTATTGGCAGGGTGGTTAGCCCCAGACTCGATCTTGATGCTGGTATAATTTTTTTGGAATATACGCAAATATTTGCGTTAGGGGAGTGTCCTGAATGCCATAATTGCTTGTTTTTTAGCAGTTCTTGCCGGTGCCTCCGGCAATTCAACGTACCATGTCGACGGGGCAGGGGGGGTCCGGGGGGCCCTTCCCCCGGGAACCCAAGCACGGCGATTGTACGTACCCGTTCTGGTCGCTGGTGGCACCCACACCAGAAAATTAAGGTCTTGTGCCATCAGGCGCCCTCCGGCAATTGAGGGAAAGGAGGGGTCCGGGGGGCCCTCCCCCGAGAACCCCAGCCCTGCACTTGTACGTACCCACTTTGGTCGCGGGTGGCACACAAACCAGAAAATTGAGGTCTTGTGCCACCAGGC
>WBZZ01007013.1:70000-72500 GCA_019918135.1 Paulinella micropora | reverse complement strand
TTGGCATTCAGGACACTCCCCTTACGCAAATATTTGCGTTAATTCCAAAAAAATTATACCAGCATCAACATCGAGTCTGGGGCTAGCCACCCCGCCAATATGAGCTCCCAACTCCTCCTGGTTTCCACGAAACATGATTTATTCCGACAGGGGTGCGAAAATGGTGGGGGGGGGGTACACAATTTTATTCCCCCCCCACCCTTCTCCAACACCTTTCAGGGATAAAAATAATAATAATAATAATAATAATAATAATAATAATAACAATAATAACAAATAATAGTGCTTCTCAGTCAATGGCGAATGCATTTCTGCACATGTGCCTCCATCGTCTCACCCGCGAGGGGAGTACGAAGATTTGACGATAGGCTCTACTGACACCCCCGCAAGGCAGCTCCAAGCCTTCCAGACAGACCATTATTTGCAAAGAAAATATCCTTTGAAAATACTGGCCCCGACGGGAATCGAACTGGCGACAGGTCCCAGATGGTAGACCTTAACCACTGGGCTATCGCGGTGCCAATAACAAATAATAATAATAATATACTTCCTCTAAGGCATACTGATGCGGCTGATGGCACGATCCGTTTCCGGACATGAGCCTCCATGCCCTTGTTCGAGGTGCTCCATCCCCACCTAGTCAGTCTCTCGACTGATTATAGGGGCCACCGATGGAGCTCCTGAGGGCAAGACTACACTAAGCCGAGGTTATTCCGCAGTCCCAACAACCTCTTGCAAGACGTTGCCGCATGTGCAAGTGCGTACACCAAGCATGGGGTTGCTAGAACTACCTCAAAACCCCACCCATAACAATTTGGTATCCGCTGGGTCCACGGGCTATCAACCGGCATAGCGGAGTTTTAAGATCTTCGACAGGCGCCCAACGACCCCCCTCCCCAGCATCATCCACCAAATGGTTTTGAGTTGGCATCACAGTTTAACGCCGTAAGGCCATTGGGCTGAATAATAATAATAATAATAATAATAATAATAATAATAATAATAATAATATAATAATAGTGCTTCTCTGTCAATGGCTGATGCATTTCTGCACATGCGCCTCCATCGTCTCACGGGGAGTACGAAGAATTGACGATAAGCTCTAATGACACCCCCGCAAGGGCAGTTCCAACACTTCCAGACGGGCCGGTATGTTCAATGAAAATACTGGTCCAGAAATAGACCGGTATGTTCAATGAAAATACTGGTGGCACCGACGGGAATCGAACTGGCGACAGGGCCCAGATGGTAGAACTTGACCACTGGGCTATCACGGTGTCCAAATAATAATAATAATAATAATAATAATAATAATAATAATAATAATAATAATAATAATAATAATAATAATAATAATAATAATAGTGCTTCTCTGTCAATGGCTGATGCAAATCTGCACATGCGCCTCCATCGTCTCACCCGTGAGGGGAGCACGAAGAATTGACGATAGGCTCTAATGACACCCCCGCACGGGCAGTTCCAACACTTCCAGACGGACCGGTATGTTTAATGAAAATACTGGTGGCACCGACGGGAATCGAACTGGCGACAGGGCCCAGATGGTAGAACTTGACCACTGGGCTATCACGGTGTCCAATAATAATAATAATAATAATAATAATAATAATAATAATAATAATAATAATAATAATAATAATAATAATAATAATCATAACTAGGGGCTGCGCACACCCCCCCCCCCCCCCCCTCCCCTCGGGCTGGGGTCCCCCCGGACCCCCTTCCCCGTCGACAGGGTACGTTCAATTGCCGGAGGTACCAGCAGAACGCAAGTGTAAGCTCTGGTGGCACAAAAACCTAAAATCTCTGGTTTTTGTGCCATCCGGCACCAAAACTTTTGGATCTCCGAAGAGAGCGCACCTAGAGGTGTCGGGTACACCAAACATCAGCCTCAAACTCCCTCTGGTGTGCGCGAACGGCGCCTGGTGGCGCAAAAACCTGAATATTCTGGTTTCTACGCCACCCGGCGCCACAATTTCTATATTTTCAAAGAGAGCTCATCAAGAAGTGTCAGATACACCAAATATCAGCCGCTAACTCCCTCTGGTGTGCGCAAACGGCGCCTGGTGGCACAAGACCTCAATTTCTGGTTTGTGTGCCACCCGCGACCAGAACGGGTACGTACAATCGCAGGGCTGGGGTTCACGGGGGGAGGCCCCCCCGGACCCCCCCCTGCCCCGTCAACAGGGTACGTTCAATTGCCGGAGGCACCGGCAAGTACTCCCAAAAAACAAGGAATTTCGGCATTCAGGACACTTCCCTAACGTAAATATTTGCGTGAGTTCCAAACAAACTATATCAGCATCAACATCGAGTCCGGGGCTAGCCACCCTGTCAATATGAGCTCCCAACTCCTCCTGGTTCACACAAACCATGATTTATTCAGATGAAGGGTGCAGAAAACTGGCTAAAAAAACAAGGAATTTTCGCATTCAGGACACTCCCCTAACGCAAAAGTTTGCGTGAAATCGATAGAAATTAG
>WBZZ01007013.1:62500-65000 GCA_019918135.1 Paulinella micropora | reverse complement strand
TTCGGAATCCTTTCAATTATTCTAGAAAAGGCGAACCATTCGATCCACTCTAATGTTGTTAACCTCCAGAAGGATCTTTACGCAATCGACATTTCCATTCGTCACGGCTGCCAACAGGGGCGTGTCACCTCTCTTCGCTTCCTGTGTATTCTCTTTTCGCTCTTTCACTTGGTTCACGTCCGCCTTGGCTTCGATCAAAAACTTGAGTGTAGGAGGATAGCCTCTCTCGGCACAGACATGACACGGTGTAAGATTTTTTATTGGAGTCGCATCTGCGCTCATAGCTGCATTGGGATCGGCCTTAGCCTTCAGCAGCAGGCTTGCCACGTCGGACCGATCCAAAAACATAAAAAGCGCACGGTTCAACGTGCTGCCCTCCCTGACTTTCTCCACGACTTTGTCTAGGGCCACTCGAGGCGACAAAATGAAGTTGACAGCAGATTCACTTTCTAGACGGCATGCTTCCACCAACGCCAAGCCCAGCTCTTCGTGTGGCTTGTCTTGAATAAACTGCAAGAACGTTTTCACGTCGGTTTGAAGGGCTGCTTCGATCAGAATGCCATGCGGTCGAGCGCCGAGCACCAACAAGCTTTGAAAACGCTCCGAATCGAGCCACAAGGAATCTGCGTGATCAGCCTCATCACTTTCTGCTGCTAGTACCTTAGCATACTTGTACACGTCGTTACGAGCGGAAGCAAGCACTTTTGGCGACGCACGCGATGGGTTTCTGAACGCTATAGCGGCAGTCAACATTGCGCTGTCGGCTAAAAGCTCCTCATTAGAAGCCATCTCCGGAAACATAAGGGCATACTCACAAGCTTCACGAGCTTCCTGAAGCAGAGTACCGATTTTTGGATCTTTCGGTCTTTTAGCGGCAAGGTCAGCAGCCTGATCAACCAAGTAACGGGTCCGTAGGCTCGTTTCGAAGGAAAGCGCCTTGACCCGTGGGCAAAAGCGAGGACCCATGTTCTCTTGCCGCAGGCCCGCACTCGTAAGAACCCGCCCACATATCATCTCCTTTTTCCGCAAAACGAACTCTTGCAAGTGTTTAACGGTGTGCTTTGCCATGGCCAGAGGGCCAAAGCGTGAGCGGATGCCTGCCAGCAGCCCGTTCCAGTCTATAACTAGCCCAATATCTTGATCCTCCGTTGCTTCATTGCGCAGATGAGATCTGAGAATGTGCTTTAACGTACGCACGGTCATCTCCAGCACCAAAAGATCACGTAGGCAAGCCAACTCACCCTGCTGCCCTTTCAATTTCTGTTCAAACGTGTAGTGATACAACAGACCCATGTAACGCAGCCCAACGCCCCGCGCATGTAGGTGTAGTGACATATTTAAAACCTTGCGGAAAACCTGTGAGTCAGTCTGCACTCGTGAAGGTAATCTAATTCCCCTTTCCAGTGAACACCGCCACAAATCTATAACAGCGTCAGATGCAATCGATTTGATTGTCACATAATCATGCCTGAAGCTTTTACCTTCAAGGGAGAACTCTGACGCTCTGCGAACCTCGAATTCTACTCTCAAAGCCTGTTGCAAAGGAAGAATGCGAATATGTATGCGTTTCACTGCAATACCTCCACGACGCGCTGCAATGCCTTCTCATCAAGAGTATGTGGCACTTCCAACGCTTGAGCAAGTGCCTGGACTTCCCTGCGGTACGCCTCCTCACTGGGAATAGAAGAGCCGATCTCGTTGCACAAACTTGGGACCACCTGATTAGGAAGATATTCATCGGTGAAGAACTTTATTGCCTCCACGGCGACAGCGTTGCGTTCGCTTCTCTCCTGTTCGTGTGCAAACTTCGTGAAAACATCGGAGCTCAAGGCCGGTTTGCCCTTTGCTTTCAGTAAATGCATGTACTCGGGGCGGAACTGACGATACCACCTAGCCGTTCCGTTCTGGTTGTCCGGTGGAAAGACGCGGGCAAGATCGAGCAAAAAGTATTCATTCGCAACCGGTTGCTTGAACACATCTCGTTGCTGCAGTGCTTCGACCAGTTCCTCCCTTCCTTGCAGGAGGGGTCTTGCCTCCTCCTGGATATAGGCCCCACGGGAGATCAAGAGCTCGGCAGCTGCAAAGTTGCCGGAGAGTAAGGCTTGTAAAAGCGGGGTCTGTCCGTCAAAGTTGGGTATGTCTAGCCAGGCCTTGCTATCCATCAAGTGCCGCATCTGTTCCACTTTGCCATCCATCGCTGCGCGGCTTAGTTGCGTATTGCCCTTCTCGTCTTGCTTGTTGAGAACGTCCAACTCTTTCTTATCTTCAAGCGAGGGCAGCACGCGGTGCCCCTCTACGTCAGCCCCTGTGCACAAAATGGGCGTGGCGCGGCTCGAAGATGAGCTTTGAGTCTTGTGAAGTGCGAGGTGAAACCGCTCCACAGCGTGCCTCATGAGATCTGCAAAGATCTGAAAAAGAAACCAGGCAAAGGGACAGAATGTAAAGGGTGGCAAAGCTATGCGCTTATATTTTAAAATATAGGTCTTTTTTTGTTGGTAAA